>PVIY010003885.1:0-108214 GCA_004026745.1 Myrmecophaga tridactyla | reverse complement strand
TATATATATATTATCTTCATTCTATTAATGTGTTGCATTACATTAAATGATTTTCTTATGTCAAACCACTCTTTCATACATTAGGCAATTCCACTTGATCATGGTGAATAATTCTTATTGGGCTAATGAATTTCGTTTGCTAACATTTTGTTGACAATTTAAAAATCTTTATTCATAAGGGTTACTGGTTAATAATTTACTTTTCTTGTGGTATTTTTATCTGGCTTTGATATTAGGGTGATGTTGGTCCCACAAAATGAGTACAAGTATTCTCTTCTCTCCAATTTTTTGCAATAGTTTCTGAAAGCTTGTTGCTAACTTTCTTGGAATGTTTGTTTAGATTCACTAGTGAAGCCATATTTTCCTGAGCCTTTTTTTGGGGGGAGCGGATGTTTTCAATTATTGATTCCATTTCTTAACTTATTACTGGTCTGTTGAAATCTTCTCTTTTTTCTTGTGAATATACTGTGTATGTTTCTCAGAATTTGTTCCATTCATCTAGGTTTTATAATTTATCGGTGTACAATTGGTCAAAGTATCATCTCATAATCCTATTTATTTCAGTGAGGTTGGTGGTGAAGTCCTCCCTTTCATTTCTTACTTTAGTTATTTGCATCCTCTCTTTTTGCTTTGTAAGCTAAAGTTTTTTTTTTTAATTGGCCTTTTAAAGCGCCAATTTTGGTTTTGTTGATTCTCTATTTCATGTATCTTTGTTATATTCTTAGTTATATTCTCCCTTCTGCTACTTTTTTTGTTTGATTTGTTATTTTTCCAGATCCTCCAGCTGTGAGGTTATATCTCTAATGTAAGGTCTTTCTTTTTTAATGTTAGCATTTAGAGGTATAAATTTCCCTCTCAACACTAACTTTGCTATATCTCACAAGCTATAGTATGTCACACTTTCATTTTCTTTAGCCTCAAGATACTAATTTCCTTTGTGAATTCTTCCTCTTTTCCATTTTTGCTTGTGTGATTTAATATCCACCTATGTCTGATTTTTCTAGTTCTCCATCTGTTATTGATTGCAAACTTCCTTGATTATAGTCAGAGAAGACACATTGCATGAGATCAATATTTTTGTATGCATTGATACTTGTTTTGTGACATAGCATATGGTCTTTTTCAGAGAGTGACCCACATGTAACAGAAAAGAATGTATATTCTGTCACTGCCGGATAAAGTTTGGTATACAAGTCTGTTAGGTCTGTTTTATTTCTAGTATCACTCATTCTGTTTCCTTTTAATCTTCTGTCTAGATGTTCTACCCATCACCAAAAGTTTCCTTCTTTATGTTTTAGAACCATTTATTTTCCCTTCAATCTTATAATATTTGCTTCATATGTTTTAGGGCTCTTCCATTAGGTGCATATATATTTGTAATTGCCATCACTTCTTGCTGTATTGACCCCACTATCAGTATATGATGACCTTCTTTGTTTCCTCCTACAGTATTTGAATTTACATCTGTTTTTTTTTCCTGATATTATAGCTACCCTCCTACTCTTTTTTAATTACTATGGCATATATTTTTTCCATCTTCTCTCTTTCAACTTTTTTATATCTTTGAATTTTTGGCAAGTCTCTTGGTCAGGCTTTTTTTTATACCATCTGCCAATTCCTTATTCTTGCCTGGAGAAGTTAATTCATTTCCATTTAAATTATCTAGGATAATGAAGGACTTTATACTGCCATAATGCTATGTTCTTTGCACATCTTATACCATTTTTCATTCAATTCTTCTGTTAATACCAACATTCACATTTGCATGCTTTTTTTTCATAAACTCTACGTGTGTGTGTGTACATATATATAATATGTTGTCTATGTGGTTTCATTGGGGCTTAAATTGACATCTTAAATCTATAATTATCACATTTGATTTGATACCAATTTAAGTCCAATAACATGCATATATGCTGTTCTCATATCCCTCCATTCCTCCACCTTTCTGCTGTACTTGTTACGAATTATGTCTTTATCCATTCTCTGTCCCAAACCATAGATTTATAATGTCTTTTCTTACATTTGCACTTTCTAAGCTGTAGGAAGTTAAAAAAGTTCCATACAAAACAAAGAATACACTACAATATTACTGGCATTTCAAATTACCCATATAGGTTACCTTTACTAGAAGTCATTTTCTTCTTTATCCCACTTCAATCTACTGTCTAGTGCTTTTTCCTTTCATTCTGAGTAAATTCCTTCAGCATTGCTTGAAAGACTGATCTAGGAATGATGAGCTCCCTCAATTTATGTTTATCTAGAATGTCTTAATCTCTCTTTCATTTTAAATGTCTGTCTTACCAAATTTAAATTTCTTTTTTGCAATGGTTTACTTTCATCACTTTAAATATTTCTTGTCATTGTTTCTGCATCCATGGTTTCTGATGAGAAATAGGCACTTGATTTTATTGAGATTTCCTTGCACATAACTTGTTTCTTTTCTCTTGTAATTTTCAGAATTCTCTCCTTGTCCTTGACATTTGACATTTTGACTATGCTTTTAGGCATGTGTTTCTGTGGCTTTTTGGACTTCTTAAACACACATATTCATGTCTTTTTTTTTTAATTTGGGATTTTTTTCTGCCATTGTTCTTTGAATATTTCTTCTGTCCCTTTCATTTTTATCCTTCTTGCACTCTATAATGTGTATATTGATATATCGATGGTGTTTCACAGATCTCTTAGTTTCTGTTTGCTTTTTAAAAATTCTTTTTCTTTTCCCTCCTCAGCCTGAATCATTTCAATTTTATTGCCTTCAAGTTCATTGATTCTTTCTTTTGCTATTTTCATTCTTTTGTTGATATCCTCTATAGAGTTTTTCATTTCAGTTTTTCTGGTTTTCAACTCTAGTATTTCTCTTTGGTTTCTTAAAAAAAATTCAAACTTTTTTTGGGACTCTCAATATTCGCTCATTTATTTCCTGATGCACTTTCATACTTTCTGTGTGTTTTTCTTTATCTCCTTGTGTATATTGATATCATTTTAAAAGTCTTTGTCCATATGTCCTAAGTTTGGTATTCTTTTTTTGATGTCTTCTGGATTTTACATGGAGCATCATTTTCTGTTTCCTTGTCTTTTAATGTATTGTTTTACATTGCATATTTTAATATTGCAAGATATTGCTGTGAGACAGTACTTGAGCTGTCTTTCCTTAAGTTTGTATCCAGCTAGTAGTATGACAAGAATTTCTTTGAGTATTTGGAGTATACAACAACACAAAACAAACCAATGGCAATATACTATTCAGTCTTTGCAAATTAGCTCTGTGTTGATTGGAGCTCTTCTCTAAAGGTTAGCCTTCTTATCAAGAATATCAAATGAATTTATTGCAGGGTCCTCTCCAAGTCTTTGAACCCTTGTCTTGTCCTGGGTTTGTGCTAGCTCATGATATTAGGAATTCCCTCATTTATAGGAATTCTCATGCTCTGTCTACGCCCTAAATACTTTCCCTTCTACTGTATGAATTAAAGCAGGTAATCTTTTGCCCCAGGCTACTCTGCTGAATTGTTTCTGCTATTGCTTTAGCTGTCTGCAAGTAACTTCTGCCTTCAGGGAAAGTTCTGATATGGTTAGTCAAAGGTAAGTTTCCTGGTTTAGCTTTCATGATGACACTTGTTAGACTGGCACTGACATAGAGATACCTGAGTGTGCACATAGGGCTTACACTACTCCCTCCATAATGTGGTATAAAATATAAATATACTGATTACTTGCATGCAACCAAACACAAACAGGAACATACAAAATACCTGCACACTTAGAAACAATAGTGAAAATATTTAAAAAATTTCACATAAGCAGTGTAAAAACATAACAAACACCTGCACACAAACAAAAAGAGAGGGAAAGGAGGGGTGTGGTTGAGATCTGGGAGATGGCTGCTGAGTATGTCCATGACTTCCCTAGCACTCCAATCCTCAGCCTCTCAACCAGTGCTAGCCTGTGATCCCCTACATTAACTTTAACAACATAAACCACCTGCCCCCTTGAAAATAAAAGCAAAGATAGGTTGAACTTATAAGCAGGTAGCTCTTACACAATGTTGACCGTAAATGTTTTATAACACCAGTGGCTGCAACATATGAAAAGGACTGTGATGATTTCTATGCATACATTATTCCAAACAAGGTCAATTGACCCTCCAAACCTGCTGGAGCCAACTGAAGAGGCTCCCTATAGAATCTGCGTGTACACTTTGCAGATAATGGGTTTATTTTGAGTGGACACTGAGTAGTCCAAGGCTGCATTGTCCTTAGGTGCAACAACCCATGCAGAGAGTGCTCACCCAGTGTGGGCTTTGACTTCTCCACAAAGGACGATAAAATCTGGGCTCTATTTGGTCACCCTATCTCTCTTCCTTGCCTTGAGCTATAAATCACATCTTTCCCACTGATCTGAGTACCTTACACATATCTTCCAACCAACTCTTTCTCCTTTTTGATAGATGAAAGTTGTCAGGACTCCTTGAAGAAATTCCCTGACCATTTCCAAGAGAACTGGTGGCTCAGCCAGGTGTAACCATCACCCACTAATCTTCAGTAAGTGTGTCAGATTGTATTAGCTTGGGTTCTCTAGAGAAACAGAATCAGTATGAGATATCTGTAAATGTAAAATTTATAAAAGTGTCTCATGTAACCGTGGGGATGTAGAGTCCAAGGTCTGTAGGGCAGGCCGAAGCTAGAAGCTCCAATGAAGGTTCTCAATGAACTCTCAGGAGAAGCTGGCTGGGCAAGTGTGGGGATGTAAGATTCCAAGATCTGTAGGGCAGGCCACAAGCTGGCAGTTCTGATGAAGATCCTCAACTAACTCTCAGGAAAGACTGGCTGGTTGAATCATGAAGAGTGACTGTCTCTTCTGAATCCTCCTTAAAAGCCTTCCAGTGATTAGATTATGCATCACTCATTGCAGAGGACACTCTTCTTAGTTGATTACAAATGCAATCACTGTGGATGCAGCCAACATGATCATTATTTAAGTCCATGAAATGTCCTCATAGCAACAGACAGGCCAGCACTTGACAAACCAGACAACCAAGTACCCCCACTGGCCAAGTTGACACATGAACCAGACCATGACACAGACATTCCAGGTTCAACCCATTGGATTGTCACCCCATATGTATTAAGCACTTCTAGACCCATTTCCATCACCCCACCCTTCCACGTGGTGGCTCTAATTGCCCATCTTGCAGGGAATCATGTGGAGGTTGTAATTGGCAGTGGCTGGAAAAGAGGGATCCAAATGATGTGTTCTTGGTCCTTTTTTTGTGGCCAATCATCAGCTTTACTTTTTTTAAATTATAAAAGCTATGAGTTTACAGAACAATAATGTATAAAGTACAGGTTTCCCATATACCACCCCATCATTAACCCTTTGCATTGGTGTGGAACATTTGTCGTTATTAATGATAGCACTCTTTTATAAATCTGCTGTTATTTTAACAGTAGTTGCCTTTGTAATAATTGATGAAAGATTACTAAAATATTTCTATCATCCATTATTTATATTAGGTATTTTTGTCCCATCTACCACTTCATTATTACCACCTTGTATTTGTATCATATATTTGTTATAATTCAAGAAAGAACATTCTCATAGTTGTGTTATAGCCCATCATCTACAATGGGTATCACTGTGTTGTACAGTCCTATGTTTTATGGATGGGACCTGGCCTAGAAGAACTTTACACACATGGGGTTATAATCCAGTGGGCTGGACCTGTGGCAACTGACACACACACACATACTGTAGGTTAGTGGGTGGTGCCTACCCCTGGTTATGCCAACAGTCCCCTTGGGAATGGTAATGAGATACACTTGGGGAGTCCTGACAATGTTCTGCCTTCCTGTCAGGGTGGGAGGTGGGTTTATGTTGTGGAAGAAAATGTGGAGGAGTTGGCTAAGACTGGTTGAGAGGATGAATAATGAATAGATTGCTTGGGAAGTCACAGACACACACTTAGCAGCCATCTGCCAGCCCTTACCTACTTTGTGCCTATGTTTCAATTATGTAATGATGATTCATTCTGGTTCCTTTCCACAATCTGGAGGAAATGGTAGGGCTAGCTAGACTTTAAACCTGAAAACTGAGACCAACAGCCCCAGATTCTTATCAGGGCAGGGATTCTCAGTGATAGGGCCCCTCACCATTGTGAATAAATATTTCACACTTACACAGCATAGGGTCTCTCACCTCCGAAGAGAAGTGGGGTGTGCAGAGCTGCCATTCAGTGACACTGACCCAAGCTGCTTGGCATCCCCAGGAGATTAGCCACAGTGGGATTTCTTCCCCTGCTCTGTTACCTTGCATTGTTTAAGCATTAAAGTGGCCATTTGCTGAAAGTTTCTATTGTACCTGAACCTGTGTTCCCACTACACACTATGTAGCAACTTAATCCACAGACTCTGTATACACTGGTCTTAGAACTCTTTATCTTCCCAATACTTCTAGAAAAAGTAATTGAGAGAGAAAATGAGATTTGGTTATTTTGGTGTTCTTTGACCTTCTCACATAACTTTATATTCACTATGAAAATAACTTATCAATCCACTCAAAATTGTTTTTTCAATTTTTCCAAGTTGTTCAAGAATACATTTATTACATATTCATTTATCTGATTCAAATAATTCATGCCCAGCTAGGCATAAATTCTTATGTAGATCTCCCCTTGTCTTTACTAATGTCAAAAAGAACAGAGGGTAATAATAATAGGTGCAGCCACATTTAATTACTAGAATTAATGTAAAGACTTTGTAATTACTTTTAATAAAGCTTATTTTTTTTTAATTTAATGAAAACAGACCAGAAAAGCAGCTCATTTCTTAAATCCTATGGCTGCTTGCCAACAGTTTAAGCAACCGATGACAGTCAGGGTCATTGGCTTTCTGAAAAACGAAGGGTGCCTGTGCGTTGTATGTTTCAATAACACCACTGGGAACTTTCAATTTAACTTGATACTTAAAAAGGGCCAGTGGGAATTTTCAATAAACTCAATCAATTTTGAAAGCAAAGTGCTTTTGAAAACACGAGTAAACATTGATTTCAGGCTTCAGATCCATTCAGGAACTATTCTTGAGGAGGTCTCTACCTCCTCATTCCTATAGTAAGAAATGACTGCTATGGCAACACAACAAAGTGAACACAACAGTTGTTGCAATCAGCTTCCTGTCTTTGTTGTTGAATTATTGTGTTTTTAAAATCAAATAGCATTCTCTTAGCAAAAGTCTTAGGATGAAAAACCAGTTCGGGCTGTGTGGCCTTATGCAATGTACATGCTTAATTTTCCCTATGGTTGGCATTTTTGGCTATGTGACAGGCAACAAATATTATATTGTGAGTGTTTCTGTTACTGTTGCTTCTGAATCCATCATCATTCAACTCATGTATACTGAAATATGCTTTGCTGATATGGTCAGAAATGGGCTGCAAATTGAAACTAAAAATGGCTCTGAAAGGTACTTCATAGTGAACAAATTTTGGTAAACTGAAACAAATTACAGAAATACTACAAGAAGAAATTGGATATCATTTTGATCACTGAGGGAATACAGTAAAATAAAAATAAGAAGGACAATAATGACCTCCTCCCCAACAGAAATTATCAGATATATCTAATGAATAATGTTAGGAGGTTGGTCATTTTAAGAAATAGCAAGACTTTCCTACTCTCCCTGTTGTAGAGTATTTTCTGGTTGAGCTGGGGGGGTATGAGAGGCTGTGCACACTCAGAAGTGACCCACTGTGGAGAAGGTCAGCATGTGAAACTGAGTCAGCATCCTTGAGGGGAGCCAGGAGCCTACAGAGTATCCCTAGGTAAATGCTAAATCCAGAGGGACGGAGCTAGATGGTAAACAGGAGTGAACATTCTAACTGGGAACATGGTTGCAGCTTAATTCCCTAGCTAGAAATTAAGGCATGTTTGTGAAGAAATGAAGAGTGACTGGACCAAGTGCTATGGAGAGGTACCTATCATCAGAATATTAATAACAATTACCTAGAAACTTTTAACTGACATGTGTTACTGAAAACTATTTTCAATCATATGTTAATAATTTTTATAAATAACCATTTAAAATTTCTTTTAAATAAACTAAGAAATATTTTATACCAATTAGAATGTCCTTTTTGTTGTTGATCTAGGAGTTTTTAGATTCTTCTCTTATTTTTTTGTTTTTCTTATATTTCATGAACCTGCGTCCAGATGTAGGTCTCTTTTACTTACTTCTTCAGGCACTTGGTGATCCTGTTCAATTTGAGAAATTACTTTAGGGGACAGTTTCTTCATTTTTACTTTCTTTGTTTTCTCCTTTTAATCTCTTTGTTAATTTAATATTCCCCTGCTTCAGTAGCCTCTCTTTTTCACTTTCTTTTAATACTCTTTTTCTGTTTGCTTTCACTCTAACAACCCTGTGTTAACTTTTTAAATTGTATATATTTATTTTCAAAAGTTGCAAATGTCTTTCATGCTCATCTACTTCTTTTTTTTCCTGCCCAAAGCTTTTCTGGTTGATATTTTGTGTTCAGAATAACGCATCAAAATACTCTGAGGACACGAATTTAATTCATGCAACATTTCTCCAATTTCCTCATTATCTGTAGTTTGATAATCTCAGAGATCTAACGACCTTAGTTTTGTATTAATGTTTGAGAATGAAGAAGTTTGGGTTGCAACATCCATTCTGATTAATTTCTCAATGTGTACGCCTTGATTTCCAACCCATCAGAAACATTTTAATAGTATTTGTCTGTTGACCAATTAATGTAGGTGTCTCAGGTTTCTTCCCTCATTATGTAATAATGAGACTCAGTTTCCCAAAAGCATGTTCCCTTGATAATAATGTGGAATACTGTAATATAGGTAGACAGATATTGGTAAATATATTCACAGACCAGAAGGAGGTATGTTACACCCCCTTATCTGCCCCCACCCAGCATAAAATAAGTAGAAATTACTCAGAAATGCCTATATCGTCTTGGAAAGATTTCATTTTCCACAAGCATGTAGTTTGTAGAAACAGAATTCGAGATTTGATTTCTGATCATCAAAGATCAAAGATCATTGTATCAGTTTCTTATTGTTGCTGGAACAAATTATCACAAACACAGTGACTTAAAACAACACAGATCTATGATATTATAGTTCTAGAGACCAGAAATTTGAAAATTTGTCTTATGAGGCAAAAATCAAGTAGTCAGAACAGCTATGTTCCTTGTAGAGTTTCTAGGGGAGAATTTGTCCTTGCCTTTCCCAGTTTTTAGAGGCTCCCTGCACATTGCTTGGCTCATTGCAGCATCACTCTGACCTCTGCCTGCAGATGACATCTCCTTCTCTGATTCTCTTGCCTCCTTCTTTCCCTTATAAGTACCCTTATGATTACATTGGCCCTGACTGGACAATACAGGATTATTTTCCCATCTCAAGACCCTTAATTTAATCATACCTGCAAAGTCCTTTCTACTGTGTAAAGTAACATTCATAGGTCCCAGGTATTACAGCATGGACACCTTTGAGGGGTAATTATTCTGCCTACCGCTATTACGTATGTGCTGTTTTTTTTTTTTTTTTTTTTGCATGGGCAGGCACCGGGAATGGTTTTATGTCATCATTCCATCTCCAGTAACATCAATCGCGTACAAAAATTTATGTAATCAATTACCTAGTCAATTCAGCAAATATTATTGAATACCCATGGAGAGTCAGGCATGGTGTTAGGAACATAAGATACAATACAGACAAATCAAAAAAGTCTGTGTTGTCATGTTTTCCATCCAGCTGAAGATACAGAAATAAACGGGAATTATTTCAAATGTCAAGGCTGAGGTGGAATGATAGTTTTGACCATTTCTAGAGGTTTATGTGATGTATATATATATACTGGCCAACTGCATTTCCATAATTTTAGACTTAACCAAGAGGGTCTAAGAATACTTGATAAAATCTGAGATGTCATCATCATTTAATTTAATTTCTCATTTTAGAGAAGAGAAAATATAGAAAGGTAGAGATAGGTCCAAGAGTTCCAGGACTCCTACTATCAGTAACAAATCAGAGCTAAAGCTTAAATCCCCTAAACACTTCACATTTCATAGCAAAATGTGTCAGTAATCTTAATGTTTGCTCTTATGTATGAAGAGTAAAGATTCTTTTAAACTATATATGTAAAGTCTGTTTCTTTAAGCCACTATGGCAATCTCAGGTTTTTATGATTTTAGGATATTTGAGATGAGATTCATTACTTTAAACTGTCAGGTTAGATTGTGTACTGATAAAAAATTAAAGACAAGTATCTGTGACAAGAAAACTGATAATACTTGGATATATCCAGCAAATTGTCTAAAAACCCAGAAGTCTGAGAATACTCATGAATTTAGTAATCAGTAGCTGTGTGAGACTGAATTTATCAGATTTGTGAGGGAAATGTCGACACCTCCAAACGTGTAGCCCCTGCCACCATTGGGAAAGTCATGTATAAATAAGTGGTAGGAGAGTGGGGTAGTGACAAAGGGCAAATCTTGTAATCTATTTAAGGGTCAGGCTTGAGTCTGCTGTTTATTTTAGATCTCATATAACACTTAATCCAGTTTTGTGTTTGTAGGAGTTCAATAAATACTTGTTGATAGATTAGCTGAATTCTCAGCAGCAGCAAAAAGAAAAACAAAATCACTGTGATGATAAACTTGGGGATGTTTACCTCAGGCTCCAGAGCTATATTCTAACAGGAATCATTGATATTAGAGCAGTTTATATCTGTGGTAATCCCTGAAAGTGGCCTCTCTACAACATGAAAATAAGACTTTTCATAATGGGTAAAGGAAAAAAAGTATTCTTCCAGTCATTTTATTTTAGTGCAACAGTGGGTTCAGTAGCTAGAAAAGAGCATCATCCAGAAGCAACCATTGCAGGTTGTATCCCTGCAAGGTTTATTTGGAACACAGTTTTCTTTTTAGAGAGAAAAAGACAAGACTGAGTGACTATTATCTGATGTTCTGAGCAGCAAGGTACACTTTATAGCCACTGACTGTTGATGCAGAAAAACAGCTAGTGTATGTATTGATTCATAATGAAAATAGTCTTGTCTTCACAATCAGATTGTTTATAGAAGGTATGTTCAAAAAACGAAGCCTTGTATTCTGGTCAAGGTGGCAGTAGCGTCTGCAAATTTCATAGAGCTTAAGTTGAGATAATTTTAATACTGAACAGACTTTCTCTATGCCAGTCATTATTTATGAGTGATTTCAATTGCTGAATTAAAGGCTTGTGATAGTAAGCTGTAAAAATGTATTAGTAAGCCATTGAATTTTAAAGAAGGCAGGGAAACCCTGGTACACTATAAGCAGCAACCCAATGCACTATGAAAACATGCTAACTTTGAAAGGATCTCTTCTACCACCAACATCTGAACACAAACACACATGCACTAACACACACACACACACACAAATAAAAGCCAGTGAAGGTATGAATGCTTCATCTTGGAAGCACTACAACAAAATATGATTAGTATAGTTAGGCACTGAAAAATACAAAATGCTTCCAAAGCTAGAGTATATGAGCATCCATTATCAGTGCTCCTAAAATAACAGGCTTGAAAGAGAAAGTGAAAAGTAATCACTCACTGAATAGCTGTTTTTCATCCTCCATAGCTGGTGTTTCTTGATTCATAGGGAAAATATTAATATACTTGCAAAGTGAATTAGAAAATTTTGAAAGTATTGCCAGTTCCTTTCAAGAATATTTTCTTTGGTTCCTCAGATTATTTTAAATTTTACCTTTGAATGTTGATTTTACTTATGTCTGTTTGATTTTCTTTTATTTTTATAGAGAAAGTCTCATGTTTTTCTACTATCAGGAATTGAAGTGGAAAGCACATACATGACCTGTGCATACTTTTGGAAATATTTCAGTATCAGAAAATGGGTGAAGGAAAGCAAGTATTCTTCCTGTCATTTTATTTGGTTCTATAATGGGTTCGATAGCTGGGTAGGATCGTCATCCAGAAGCAACCATTATAAGTAGCTGTGTACCTGCAAGAAACACTTTCTGTTCAATTTTTTTGTCATTGAAATGCTAGGGTAGGCATTGTCATATTCCTCCAACTGGCCTAACAAGCTTTGTTTGAAGCTAAATTTGGAAGTGTTCTAACTCTCAGAGCGGGATGGCCATCTACACCAAAGATGATACATCAATAATGGTTTAAATAGTAAAAGGGTACTGCTTCAAGTATTTATAACAAAGGGAGTATATTCAAGGAATTTATTATACACAGAATGAGGAGATGATATGAAAAATCCCTTGAGAATCTTCATAGATTTGCATATCCAATTCTTATGTTCAGGAATCCACTATTATCTTTAGGCTAAAGAGAAAGAGAAAAGAAGCAGTGATACTAGAGCCCTGGAGATAGCCAGAACAGGCACACTGCAGGTCTGTACAGTGGGAGCTGGATCCATATGAAAGACACAACTAGGGCTAGAGAGGACTTCCAAGGGAGAAAGTGTGGGAGAAAAATCTTGCTTTTTGCTTTCCCTTCCATCAGTCCTCCAATTTCCCACAGGTAACTCTCATTGATAAATCTTAGATGGACACCAACTGAAACTAGAGTCAGGAAAACTATGACAACAGGGGCCATCTGCATTGAGGTATAATGCAAAGCAGGGGAAAGGGAAGGGGAAGGGGAAGGGATGGATTAAAAGGAAGGAGCAACCAAGGAGACCTGGAAATAACTTTTCTCGGGGCTCACTGGTTCTAGTGATGGATAATATCCAATCCTCTTTCTGGAAAAACTGAGCCCAACTTGTAACTCCTATAATTTTGAATTACTGGAGGTGCTGGATAGGGTCACCGCTAGGGTATTCTGGGCCATATGAAAATAGTTTTTATGGAGATTTCATCTACATAAAAAAGTTGATTTAAAAAAAATTATAAAATTTATGAGTTCATGTGAAACAGTGATTTATCAATGAACATTTAGAGTAATGGCAGAAAAGAGATATGTATGCAGCTTTTGTCTGAGCAATGCACATGAATATACATATATTGCCTAGCGCCTCCTTCTTTTTTTAAGTCAAGGAATCACCTCTCTGTGATCTTAATTGTCAAATTTTATATGTCCCTCACAAGTAAAAGTCAGCAATGCTGAAATTAATAGTGGTCCTAAGACTGTTCAGAACTGTCTGCATTGAAACTGTACAGAAATTCTTGTCCCTATACTTCAGTAATATCATTTACTAATGCTGATGACACCATTACTTATGATGTGGCATCATCTATTGTGCTGCTCATGAATACTGGCTTCTGATAATTCTCTTAAATATTGTTACTGTGCTTTTCTGATGATAAACACAAAGCAAGTCTTAACCAGAGTATGTAGGAAAATATGAATGATGATTCATTTTTGGTTATGTTAAGTTGACGCTTCAGAACTCTACAGTGTTAACATAAAATAACATATCATCCAAAAAAGACATCTCTAAAATTCTTTAGATCATCACCCCTGCATTCCTATAGCGTGATCTTTTAAAATATTGGCTGCATCCATGCCTACTACAGGAGAAGGTAGGCAAGATGTCTCTCTATAGTTCTGCAGGGTTTAAGACCAATCTAAGCAAACACAAAGTCAACCTATTGATTTGAAAGGCTGATTGGCATTGTGAAGCACCAGTTTTGAATGTTCTTAGAGGAGCTAGGTAATCTTGGAAGATTACATGATGTCTGGTGTGGAGCTGGTGGAAGAGGTGGTAACTGCCCTTATTGCCAATATCAAGAGTAGCACAGGATAAAGGATGCCTAAAGCCACGCTCACTCCTCCAGTGTTATAGAAAGCAGCATTGGTTGTAACTGATTGGGAAAGAGTCAATTAAGCCTTAACATGTGGCTCAAAGGTTGACAAAGGACTGTTGTAGAAAATGAGTCTTGAAATAATCCTGCATCTGACATAAGGAAGAGTCACCCCAAATTATAATGCTAGCAGCAATCTACCCACATAACATCTGATGATCTTATGAAATTGACACCACAGGGAGGGAGCTGCTACAAGCCACAGATCTGGAGCCATACCCTCATCATAATTTCTCAGAAAAACTCCATATACACTTAAAGTCTAGAGCTATTGGGGACATCTGGTCAACTCCATGCTTGAGGTTGAGGGCCAGAGAGCACATAAAAGAGAAAAATAGGACAGAACTCAGCCAGATGTCACATGGCCACCTGGCCCTAAGTGGTCCCATACACTAGAGCAGGACTCGGAACATTTTGAGCAAGGCAATCCATAACATGAGGGCCCCCTAAAAGTGTTAGGTTAAAATAGGAGCCTCAACTACCCATGTCTAATGGTGATAGTGTTCCTTGAGATTTGCTTGCTTCACATAAGGCATTTCCCTTTACAGTGGTTTAAATCAAAGCTGTCTCTTCTAGATTCACCCATGCCTTATTCTCTGAGTTTTAGGGAAGCATATGACTATGATTTTAGTTTATATATGTGTAATAGGTTGAATTATGGATCCCAACAAACACATGTTCTTAATCTTTTCAAATAACTGTGACTATTTATCCAATATAAATAGGATTTCTTGGAGATTTTATTTTTTAGATAAAGTGTGAACAATTGGAGGCCTTACAGAGTGAATTGAGAAATCACAGAATTTATACAAAGGAGAGGATGGAAGGTAAAATGCAAGCAAGGATTCCCAAGGATTGCCAGCAGCCAACACCCCAAAAGTCTCTATAGTCTTTGGGGAGATATCCATCCTTGCCAATTTGGGGAAAAAAATAAGCCTTGTTGATACCTTGGTTTTGGACTGGGCTCAATATGTGAACCCCAAAATTTCCTGTTATTTAACTCAAAGCTATTTGCTGGATTTGTGATAGCAGTTCAGGAAAACTAAGACAACATTGAACACAGAATTTTTTTTTTTATCCTTTTATAATCCTTTATCTATTTTTGATGGGAAAAATGCACACATTCAAGTTGAACATGTCTTTAGATTATCTTGAACTGGTAACTCAATTTCTCCTCTCCTGAATTATTTATTTTTATTTTTCTATCACTTTCTGTAATTTTAAAGAACAATTCATAGATCATATTTTTTAGTCTCTTTCACATCTAAGACTGTCATATGTCATTTTTCCTGCATGCTAAAAATTTAGCTAATAAATAGATTTATTGGGTCTTGATAAATTAATCTCAAAATAGATATTGCCCTTTTGCCTTCTAACATTCAGTATGTAGAGAAATACAAGTCTCCTTTATTTTATTCTGTAAGGAGTTCTCAGAGACATTTACTTTATCCTTGAAATTCAAAACACCACTTGACTGTCTAAATTTTTATGTTTAATATTTTTATTATTCCCCTTTTTGGTAGTATGGAAGTACTATTCATTTTTTAATTTCTTAATGAATATATAATATCCATATTTTATTATTTTCCTTATTACTTTCATTATTATTGTTTAGATCTGTGGTAGTTTCGAAACATTCTCCTTTCATATGAATTGTCTAGGCCTGTTTGTTTTATATTGATTCATAATTTTTATTGCAGTATTCATTTTCCATGATTCTGGGTGAACTTTATTAATGGGTCTTCTGCTTCACAAACTTAGTTTCTGCAACATCCAGTTGCATTCTCTCTACCTCTGCTGAAGTTCAGCATTTGGATCACAATATTTTCTGATCTCATATTGTTTCTTATTTATGACTATTTGCTGTTGTGTTACAGATCTACTGTGATTTGAAGATTCTATAAAAAACAAATCTGAAATTTTCTACAATTTTTATTCTGCAGGTAAATTTTTAAAAAGTATGCATCACCTCTTATCCTCAGGTATTCTTTTTATTTTAATCCAATCATCACATCATGTGCCTGCTAGTAATTTTTCCTTATACATTACTTTGAAAGTTTCCTGTCTGTTTCCATCACAATTCTTGGAGAATGTCCTATTACAGCATGAGGTTTCTCAGCATGAGAACCAGCAGTGCTCTCTTCCTCTGAGTTGTTTTTTTCAGATGCCCTTCCACTGTTATTTTCTTTTTAAGTTTTTTTTTTTTTTCTTTTGGTGGGGAGGGGGACATACACAGACTGGGAATTGAACCTGGATCTCCTTCATGGCAGGTGAAAATTTTAACACTGACCCACCCTGCACCCCATTTAATGTTTTTAGTGTAAAATATTATATACAAAGAAAGAAAAAAGTAATAATTTTCAAAGCACACTTCGACAAGTAGTTACAGAAAAGATCCCAGATTTTATCATCTACCAGCTCAGATTTTTCCTTCTAGCTGCTCCAAACATTGGAGGTTAGAAGGAATATTAATATAATGATTCAGGAATCATACTCATTTGTTAAATCCTATTTTCTCTGTTATACCTCCTCCTTCTTCTCTAATCCCTCTCCCAATCTATAGGGATCTTTAGATAAGATAAGCCCGTTCTGACTTTTTCATTTGGAGGAGGGGTGTCGACACTAAACGATAAGGGATGTAATCAATTGATAATCTTGGAGAGCCTAGTCCTTCTGGGTTTCAGAATTTATCTGACCTAGGAGGCATCTGGGAATTATAGGTTCCATGAAAGCAAATAGTACCTGAAACCTTTATAGGGTCTCAGTTCAAGTCCTTGGTGTTCTTAAGAATCAACAGGAGTGATGTTGGTTGGGGTTTAGCACTATCTAAGTGAAACTTGCATAAGAGTAGCCTCCAGGATAGTTTCCTGACTTTATTTGATCTCTCTTGGCCACGGATACCTTATTTTATGACACTTCTTTTCTCTCTTTTGGTCCAGAAGGCATTGTCAATCCCATAGTACCAGGGCTAGACTCATCCCCAGAAGTCATACCCCATGTTGTCAGAGAGATTTTCACTCCTGTATTAGCTAAGGTTTTCTAGAGAAACAGAATCAGTAGGAGATAACTATAAATATAAAATTTATAAAAGTGTCTCTCATAACCATGGGGAGGTAGAGTCCAAGGTCTGTAGGGCAAGCCATAAGCTGGCAGTTCTGATGAAGATCCTCAATGAACTCTTAGGAGAGGCTGGTTGGGCAATCATGGGATGAAAGGGTCCAAGATGTGTAGTGCAGGTTGCAAGCTGGGTCTGATGAAGGTCCTCAATGAACTCTCAGGAGAGGCTGGCTGGCTGAAGCAGGAAGAGTGACTCTCCTAATCCTTCATCACTCATTGCAGAAGACAGTCCCCTTAGCTGATTGCAAATGCAATCATCTGTGGATACAGCCAGTGTGATCATGATTTAAGTCCATGGAATATCCTCCTAATATAAGACAGGCTAGTGCTTGCCCAACCAGACAACCTGGCACCACCACCTGGCCAAGTTGACATATGAACCTGACCATGACTACCACTGAATGTCATGTCCCATGTTAGGAGAAGGGTCATGTCTTTCCTTGCAGAGTTTTTTTGTGTGTGTGTGTGAGAGAGAGGCCACATATGAGCAGAAAGAGAGGTTTCCTGGAAGCAACTCTTAGGCCTTGTTAGGGGTAGTCTTAGGTTCTCCTTACAGAAATATGTTTCATAAGGGTAAGACTCAAAATCAAGGGCTTGGCTAATCTTCTTGGGAGCCCCCAATGGTTGAGAGGCAACTAGGGCTCCCCAGATAGGAAACTTTAATATTCCATATGTATATATTCCCTTTGGACCCTCAAGGCACTCTACCAATACTTTTTTTTTTCTTTCGTATGCTGTATGGTGGGGTCACATTTCGCTCTTTTACCCTGTGAGTATCCCATTATTGCAGCATCATTTGCTGAATTTTTGTTTATTTGTTTGTTGGCTTCCTTTATTTGCTTTGAGAAGTACATGGGCTGGGAATCGAACCCATGTCTCTCACTTAGCAGGTGAGAATTCTACCACTGAACTATCTTCCATCCCCTACCTACCAATGCTTTTTAATTTCAGCCCACCATTGTCTGAGATGTATATTGGTATTACTTTCAATTCTACAGAACTACAAGTCCTTGTTCCTGTTACAGGAGTTTGGATTGTTTAAATGAGCTATATAGACAGGTGCGTGTAAATTATATGCTGCCAAACATTTAGGTTATAGATATAATAAACTTCTCTGCCTTTGGTCCCCTATAGTATGTAAAGGCTAGAGTACATACACTATCATCTTTTACGTGTATTCTGATTTTTACACATATATTCTGGTTTACATTAGACCCAGCTAGATTAGCTTCATTTTTAACCATAATTGAAGCATGATCTCTTTTTCAGTTACCGTAACTTTTATTATGTATAGATATGCTAACTTTCAGGGCTGTAGCACTCTCTCTGGAGCTTTGGTGTCACTGAGTTATTCAAAGTTACCGGGAAATACCAGCCAATACAAATACATCTCAGTGTCTCTGAATCTGGAAATACATTTACAACTTCAGGTTAAGTGTGGCTGCTATAGGGGCTTAAAGTCCAGGCTCCAATTTTCTTTTAAGTACTTTCTGAAAGAGACCTTGGCATATCTGTTCTTTTGTCTCTGGCTTATTTTGTACAACACAGTGTCCACAAGGTTTATTTAGTTCATTGTATGCCCCTAAAAGTCCTTCCTTTTGTAGCTTCACCATATTCTATCATGTAAATGTATCAGAGTTCACCGTTCTGCTTCTCAGTCACTGCACTCTTCACCTCCTTCAATTTATTGGGCATTATGGATAATGTCTGAAATAAGCATACCATGACTTGCAGTATCCTCACTTGTTTGTACAAATATCAGCATTCTCTGTTTCAGATACTTTTGATTGGTCCATAAAGACAAAGAACTGACAAACACAGCATCACCAACTATCAAATCAAAACTGTCCCTTATCACTCATCCCTCCCCCTCAATTAGTTGCCTCTGGTATTGCTGTGGTACTGTTGATGTATTCCTGGTCATAGCATGCATTTTTAAAATATTTTAAATATTTTAATGTAAAATATTACATATATACAAAGCAAAGAAAGAAAAAAGCAATAATTTTCAAAGAACATTTCAACAAGTAGTTACAGAACATATCCAAGAGTGTCATGGACTACCATTCCACCATCTCAGAATTTTCCTTCTAGCTTCTCCAAAATGCTGGAGGCTAGAAGGAATATTAATAGAGTGATTCAGTGGCCATATTCCTTTGTTAAATGCAATTTTTTCTGTTATACCTCCTTCTTCTTTTTTTAAAACTTTTTAATTGTATATATAACATATATACAAAGCAAAGAAAGAAAAAAACCAATAGCTTTCAAAGCACTCTTGAACAAGTAGTAACAGGACAGATCCTAGAGTGTCATGGGCTACCATACAATCCTCTTAAATTTTTCCTTCTAGTTGTTCCTGAATATAGGAACCTAGAAGGAATAAATATTTTTTTTATCATCACAATTGACTTTTATTTTCTTTTTCTTGTGAAAAATAACATATATACAAAAAAGCAATACATTTCAAATCACAGCACCACAATTAGTTGTAGAACATTTTTCAAAATTTGGATGGGTTACAATTCCACAATTTTAGGTTTTTACTTCTAGTTGCTCTAAGATACTGGAAACTAAGAGATATTAATGTAATGATTCAGAAACCTATTCATTTGTTAAATCCTATCTTTTCTGTATAACTCCACCATCACCTTTGATGTTTCTATTCTTCTTTTTAGGGGTGTTTGGGCTATGGCCATTCTAACTTTTTCATGTTAGAAGGGTCTGTCACTAATATGGGATAGGGAGATGGAATGAGCTGATGTTCTGAAGAGGCTGGGCCTTCTAGGTTTCAGGACTTATCTGGTCCAGAGACTCATTTGAAGGTTGTAGGTTTCTGGAAAGTTACTCTAGTACATGGAACCCTTGTGGAATCTTATATATTGCCCTAGGTGATCTTTAAGATTACTTGGAATGGTCCTAGTTGGGATTAGGCAAATTGTGATAGGTAGCAATATCTAACTGAAGCTTGCATAAGAGCAACCTCCAGAGTAGCCTCTCAAATCTATTTGAACTCTCTCTGCCACTGATACTTTATTTGTTACATTTCTTTTCCTCCTTTTGGTCAGGATGGAATTGTTGATCCCGTGGTGCCATGGCTGGATTCATCCCTGGGAGTCATCTCCCACATTGCCAGGGAGACTTTCACCCCTGGATGTCATGTCCCACATAGGCAGGAGGGCTATGATTTCACTTTCAGAGTTGGGCTTAGAGAATCTAAGGTCACATCTGAGCAACAAAAGAGGTTGTCCAAAGGTAACACTTAGGCATATCTAAGTGAAGCTAAGCTTCTCTCCTACCTACATAAACTTCACAAGAGTAAGCCTCAAGACCAAGAGCTTGGCCTATTGATTTAGGTGTCCCTAAAATTTGACACATTATCAGAGGATTTCCTGTTGGTAAAGTTTAATAATTCCATATTTTTTCTCCCATCCCTCGAGGGAGTTTGTCAATACTTTTTAGTTATCTGCTTAATAAAATTTAAGATGTGTCTAGTCGTTACATTAAGCTATACAGGATTAAAGAACCTCTTTTTTATTCTGAGCTACCTATGCTTCAATTGTTCAAATGTCCATACAGATAGGTTGAGTTAGATTACGTTACAGAAAATTTAGGTCCTGGACCAAAACAACCTTTCTTCCTTTGGTCTCAAAAAGTATGTATGGTTCTAAAGTATAAACAGTGTCTTCCTGACCCCTGTATTCTGAATTATTTTAACTCTGACATGATCAGCTTTGTTCTTATCCCTAAATACCAGGTTATATACACCAGTTTATATATATATATATAACAACCTCTCAAAATTCTGAATTTATAATTACCACTCAGGATTAAATGTGTCTGCTATAAGAGTTTATAATCTAGGCCCCTGTTTTCTTATAAGCATTTTCTAAAGAAGATCATACTGTAATTGCTCTTTCATTTCTGGCTTATTTTGCCTCACCAAATGTTCCACATGTTCATTCACATAATAGCATGCCTCACGACTTCATTCCTTTTTGTAGCAGCACAGCATTTAGTCATATGTCTACACCACCATTCACCAATCTACTTCTCAGTCAGTACACCCTCAGTCACCTACATTCATCAAGGATCATGTATAATGTCCAAAGTCCACAGTCCATCCACAGTCTCAATTTTAGATAATTTCATTATTCCCAAGAGAAAGATAACGAATAAACACACCCTCACCAAATAAGAAACTTAAACCTCTTCTTCACTCTTGTTCCTCCTCCCATTATTTACCTCTGATGTTACTGTGGTAGTGTTGGTGTTTTCCTTCTAAATGTAGCCCATAGCATGCAATAGCAGTTTTCCCCCAGTACCCTGGGCTTAAACTCTCTTTGTACATGAATCATAACTTTGAAGTAGTTCTTGCAAGAATGAATTTACACTTCTAATATTAATCAATGGGACACATAGGTCTATCAACCTCTTTCAATCTTGTTCATCTTCAATATGATAATATTACTTTTAGACCCACTAAAGAACCACCTTCACTTCTATCCATTCTCTTACATTGGAGATAAACCTCATTATCTTTAGCTTCTAGCTTTTATGTATCTCTAGGTCCTGTATATTCTGTATTATAAGCCTCTGATTTTACCTTTACCATAGTCATAAAAGTGGATGCATACAGTATCTATCCTTTTTGTGTCTGGCTTATTTCACTCAGCATTATGCCCTCAAGGCTCATCCATCTTGTTATGTGCTTCACGACATAATTTAGTCTTACTGCTGTATAATATTCCATCATATGTATATATCCCATTTTGTTAATCTACTTGTCTGTTGACGGGCATTTGGTTTGTATCTATCTTTTGGCTATTGTGAATAATGTTGCTCTGAACATCAGTGTGCAAATGTCTGCTTGTCATTGTTTTTAGCTCTTCTGGGTATATACCAAGTAGTGTTATTTCTGAGCAATAATGCAACTCGATATTTAGTTTACTAAGGAACCACAAACTGCCATCCATAGTGGCTGTGCCATAGCATGCATTTTTAGGTTTACCCCATACCCATACCCCTCTACTATTGACTCCTTGTCCTCTATCAAAACTTTGAAATAGTTCATGCTATAACTTACTTATAACTGTAGACTCAATCAGTGGGATATATGGCACTTTACATCCCCTTTCAATAATATTCACCTTCAATATGGTAATACCATGTATATTCCTGCCAATTAGTTAGCACCAATTCTATCCATTCCCTTGCATTTAGTTTCAGACTTGCTGGGTAACCTTTCCCCCATCTCTAGCTTTTGTGCACCTCTAAATCTGCTATATTCTACAGTGTAACCTCTGAGATTACCTTCATCAGAATCATAATAACAAAGTCATACTGTATCTATCTTTTTGTGTCTGACATATTTCACTTAGCATTATGTCCTAAAAGTTCATCTGTGTTGTCTTATGTTTCAGGACCTCATTTAATCTTACTGCTGTTTAATGTTCCATCATATGTTTATACCACATTTTGTTTATCCACTTGTCTGTTGATGGGCACTTGAATTGTTCCCATCTTTTGGTAATTGTGAATAGTGCTGCTATAAACATTGGTGTGCAAATGTCTGTTAGTGCCACTGCTTTCAGTTATTCTGGTATAACTGAGTATTGGTATTGCTGGGTGATAGGACAACTCAATATGTAGTTTTCAGAGGACTAAGCAAACTATTTTCCACAGTGACTGCACATTCCCATCAATAGTGAATAAGTGTTCCAATTTCTCCACATCCTCTCCAACATTTGAATTTTTCTGTTTGTATAATAGCAGCCATTGTTATAGTTGTGAGGTGATATTTCACTGTCAACTTGCATTTCCCTTATAGCTAATGAAAATGAGCATCTCTTCATGAGCTTTGTAGCCATTTGTATTTGTTCTTCAGAAAAGTGTCTATTCATAATCCTCTGCCCATTTAATAATTGCTTGTTTGTTTTTTGTTGTTGTTGATGTGTAAAATTTATTTGTGTACACAGGATATCGAACCTTTATCTGATTTGTGACTTACAAATATTTTTCTCCCATTGAGTTGTCTGCCATTTCACTTTTATAATGTCCATTGAGGCTTTGAATTCTTGATCTTAGGGAGTTCCCATTTATCTATTTTTTTATCTTGCTGTTTGGGCTTTAGATGTAAAGTTTGAGAGGCTGTGCCCTATTACTAGAACTTGAAGCTGTTTTCCTGCCTTTTCTTCTAGAATTTTTATGGTACTTGTTGTTACATTTAAGCCTTTAATCCATTTTGAAATGATTTTCTTTAGGGTGTAAGATAGGGGTCATTTTTCATTCTTTTGGCTATTGATATCCAATTCTCCCATGCCCATTTACTGAAAAAGACTATTCTCTCCCAGTTCAGTGGATTTGGGGGCCTTATTGAAGCTCAACTCTCCACAGACTTAGTGGTCTATCTCTGTACTGTCAATTTGATTCCATTGGTCAATACTTCTATCTTTGTGTCAGTACCATGCTGTTTTGACCACTGTGGCTTTATAGTAAATTTCAAAGTCAGGAAGTGATAGACCTCCTACTTCTTTTTAAAGATATTTTTAGCTATTCAGGGTCTCTTTCTTTCCCAAATAAATTTTATAACAAGCTTTTCAAAGTCTTCAAAGTAGGTTGTTGGGATCCTGATTGGTATTGCATTGAATCTGCAGATCAGTTTGGGTAGAACTGACATCTTAAACTCATTTAACCTTCCTGTCCATGTGCATGGCATGTCTTTCCATTTGTTTAGGTCATTTTTTATATCTTTTAGCAATGTTTTGTACTTTTCTGTATATAAGTCTGTGACATCCCTATTTAGGCTTATTCCTAGATACCTGATTTTTTTGGTTGCTATTTAGAATGAAATTTTTTCCTTAACTGTCTCCACAGGTAGGTTATTGCTCGTGCATAGAAACATTACTGCATTTTTTTACATTAATCTTGTATCCTGCCACTTTGTTGTATTTATTTGTTAGCTCAAGTAGCATTGTCACAGATTTCGCCAGGTTTTTTCTAAGTATAGAAAAAACTATACATGTCTTCTGCAAATAGTGAATTTTTTTCTTCTTCCTTTCCTATTTGAATAACTTTTATTTCTTTCTCCTGTCTAATTGCTCCTGCTAAGAATTTTAGTACAATGTTGAATAATAGTGGCAGCAATGGGCATCCTTGTCTCATTCCCAATCTTTGGGGGAGTGCTTCCACTCTTTCACTATTAAATATGATGCTGGCTATCGGTTATTTATATATGCATTTTATGACATTAAAGCAGTTTCCTTTGATTCCTTCTTTTTGAAGTATTTTTATGTGAAACGAATGCAGAATTTTGTCAAATGTTTTTTTCAGCATCAATCATTATAGCCAGGTGATTTTAACCTTCCAGTTTGTTAAGGTACTGTACTATGCTGGTTGATTTTCTTGTGTTGAACCACCCTTGTATTCCTGGTATAAACCTCACTTGGTTGTGATACATAATCCTTTTAATGTGTCATTGGATTTAACTTATTGATATTTTGTTCAGAATTTTTGTATTTATGTTCATTAGGGAGATTGGTCTGTAGTTTCCTTTTAGAATCCTTAGCCAGTTTTGGTACTAAAGTGATGCTAGCTTCATAAAATGAATTAGGTAGTGTTCATTTTTCCTCCATTGTTTGGAAGAATTTGAACAGGATTGGTGTTCTTTTTGGAATGTTTGTTAAAATTCCCATGTGAAGCCATCTGATCCTTGGCTTTTCTTTGTGGTAAAAATGATTGAATCTCTATACTTGTATTTGGTGTGTTGAGATTGCCTAATTCTTTTTTATTCATTATAGGTAGTTTGTGTGTTTCTATGAATTTGTCCATTTCATCTAAGTTGTTTAGTTTGTTGTTACAATAGTTGTTCACAATATTCTCTTCTGATTTTTAAAATTTCTTTGGGATTCATGGTAATAAACCCCTCATTTCTGATTTTGTTCATTTGCACCCTCCTTCTTTTTTTTTTGTTAATTTAGCTAGAGTTCCATCAATTTTATTGATTTTCTCAAAGAACCAATTTTAGTTTTGTTGAGTCTGTTGTTTTCTAGTTTATTTCTACTTTTATCTTTGTTATGTCTCTTCTTTGATTTGCTTTCACATTAATTTGCTGTTCTTTCTCTAGTTCCTGCAGATAAGCAGTTAAGTCCTTGATTTTTGCACATTCTTGTTTTTTAATATGGGCATTTAGGGAATAAATTCCCCTCTCAGCACTGCCTTTGGCACATCCCATAAGTCTTGATATGTTCTATTCTCATTTTCATTAGTCTCCAGATATTTACTGATTTCTCTAGCAATTTCTTCTTTGATCCAGTGATTTTTTTAGAATGTGTTTAATCTTCACATATTTGTGAAAGCTCTGGTTCTTTTGTGATAATTAATTTCTAGCTTCATTCTGTTTTGGTCAGAGAAAGTGCTTTGAATAATTTCAATCTTGCTAAATTTATAAAGACTCATTTTATGTCCCAACATATTATCTATCCTGGAGAATGTTCCATGTGCACTACAGAAGAATGTATATACTAGTGTTTTGGGGTGTAATTATCTATATATGTCTATTAGGTCTACTTTGTTTATCACATTGTTTTGGTTCTTTATTTCTTTGTTGATCCTCTGTCTTGTTCTATCTATGGTGGATAATGGTGTATTGAAACCTCCCACTAATATTGCTGAAACATCTAAAGATTCCTTCAGTTTTGCCAATGTTTACCTCATGTACTTTGGAGCTTCTTGATTGGGACCATAAATATTTATGATTGTTTTTTACTCCTGGTGAACTGTCACTTTCATTAATATGTACTGTCCTTCCTTGTCTCTTATGATGCCTTTACATTTAATCTCTTTTTATCTGATATTAGCATAGTTACTCCTACTTTCTTTTGTTTATAGCTTGCATAGAACATCTTTTTCTAGCCTTTCACTTTCAATCTATTTATGTCCTTGGTGATAAGATATGTCTCTTGTAAACAGCATACATATGAATTAATAGTTTTAATCCATTCTACCAATCCGTATGTCTTAGTTGGTGAGTTTAAGCTGTTAAAGTTCAAAGATAGTATTGCAAAAGCAGTTATTAACTCTATCATCTTATCCTTTAGTTTTTATTTGTCATATATATATATATATATATATATATATGAATATATTCTTTTCCCCTCTCTCTTTTTATCCCTTAAGTTACCCTTACTGGTACTCTTCAACTCTAAACCTTCCTCCAGGCCTCACTCTCTTGTCTTTTTTCTTTCTTTTTTTTTTTTTTTTTTAAGCTAAAAGGGCTCCCTTTAGTATTTCTTGTAGAGCTAGTCTCTGGTTAGCTAGTTTAGCTAGACAAAACAAAGGTGTGTCTTTGAAGATTTTAATCTCTCCTTCAGTTTTGGAGGACAACTTAGCTAGATACAGAATTCTTGGCTGGAAGCTTTTCTTATTCAGGATCTTAAATATATCAATTCACTGTCTTCTTGCCTCTATGGTGCCTGTTAAGTAGTCCAGATTCAGTCTTATTTGTTTTTCCTTGTGTGTAGTAGATCACTTTTCTCATGCTACTTTCAGGATTTTCTGTTTCTTTTCAACATTTGACAGTTTGATTAGCATGTATCTTGGAGTAGGCCTATTTAGATTTATTCTGTTTGAATTTCTTTGGGACTCTTTGATTTTCATATTTATGTCTTTTATAAGTTTTCCCCAATTATATCTTCAACTAACTTTCCCAGCCCTTTACACTTCTCTTTTCCTTCTGGGACACAAATGATTCTTATATTTTTCTACCCCTTGCTGTCCATCATTTCCTAAGTATCCATTTCCATTGTTTCCATCTTTCTTGCCATTTGTTCTTTTCTGTGCTGCAGTTCAATTGTTCTGTCTTCTATCTCACTTATTTTTCTTCTTCTTCAAATCTGCTTTTGTGTGTCTCTTCTATACTTCTAATTTGGTCAACTATATCTTTCATCTTTGTGAGATCTTTAAATCTTTTGAATTCTTCTTTATGCTCTTCTAATGTCTTCCTGATAGCCTTTATTTCTTTATAAATATTCTTGAGTAGTTGTTCCATATTCTGTGTCCCCTCCAGAGTTTTGCTTCAGTCACTTGGCTGGGTCATTTCTCTTTGGATCCTTATGTGTTTTTGATTTTTTGTTGTGCTACAGGCATTTGTTTTTCTTAGTAAGTTCATTTTGTAGTTGGTTCATTTATTTGGTTTTGAATTGAAGGTTTCCTTTTGCACTTAATGGCTCAGTAATTCCCCATCAAACAAGGCCTGGATCTCATGTAAGGGGTACAGTTCTACCCCGGGTCTATTAAAGGCTAGGCAGGGTGCACGGGTATTTCAGCAGCAGAATGCCTGCCTGCCATGTGGAAGACCCACGCTCAAAACCCAGCCCATGCATCTTCCCAAATATAAAACAAATAAAATTATTATAAAATGTGATAAAAATATAATGAAATACAAAAGAAAAAACACACCTTAATAGTTCTAGGCTGCAAAGTCAGAAGGAGACATCCCAAGATATATACTAGAAATGAACTCAGACTAGTGGCCACAGAAGGGAGAGAAAATAATTTAAAAAATAATAATAATATAATAGAAAATCAAGAAAATATAAATATATAAAATATACAAATAAAATAACAAATAACAATAATACTACTAATACATATATATGTATTATTTTAAATTTTTAAAAAAAACAGAAAAAAATAGAAGAAGGGAGAAAAAGATCTAGTCAGATAGAGAGTTTGCCAGCCCACACTTACTGCTTCTCACCAGTAAGTGACATCATTTTTAACGTATTTTAGTCGATCACACAGAAAGTATTTTCATATAGACACCCTATTTTCTTAACTTCAAATCTATCTAATTTGCCCTCCATTTTGAAGACGTGTAGAAATTCCTAACATATGATTAGCATGGTCTTTCCACCACCATTTTGATGTCTAGTTGCTTATTTCCATAGGAATTTCAAAAGTGATAGATTCCAGATTACTCAGAAAGAGAGGGCAGTAAACTAATATGATTTTTATCAGAAAAATAAACATTCAAGACTGTGTCTATACAAATGTTTCGTTAACAAAATGACATATAGCCCTGTGGTATATAAATATAAAATTATTTTCTCAGTTACATCTTGTATTGACACCTGTGATATTTAAGAATTTTTTTTTTTGGGGGGGTGCATGATCCGGGAATTGAACCCAGGTCCCCCATATGGAAGGTGAGCATTCTACCACTGAACCACCCATGCACCTTAAGAATATTTTATCTCTTTGGGGGATTTGATTTGCATTTCCCTAATAACTAGTTATGTGGAGGATCCTTTCATGTGTTATTTAGCCATTTGTATTTCCTCTTTGGAAAAATATCTTTTCAAGTCTTTTGGTCATTTCTTAATTGGATTGATGTTTTATTGTTGAGTTGTGGAATTTCTTTATATATTCTGGATATTAAATCCTTATTGGATATGTGATTTCCAAATATCTTCTCCCATTGAGTAAGTTGCCTTTCCACTGTCTTGATAAGACCCAAAAATACTTAATTTTGAGGAAGTACCATTTATCTATTTTTCTTTCACTGCTTGTGCTTTGAGATTAAAGTTTAGGAAATCATTAACTCCCACCTTGTAGTGGTGATATACATTTGTTCTAATGTATGTTAGAAAATGTTCCCTACATTTTTCACCTAGGAATTTTATGGTCCTGGCTCTTGTATTTAGGTCATTGATCCATTTTGAGTTAACTTTCCTATAAAGTGTGAGGTAGGGGTCCTCTTTCATGCTTTTAAATATGGATATCCAGTTCTTCCAACACCATTTGTTGAAGAGACTGTACTGACCTATATGAGTGGACTTAGTAGCCTTGTCAAAAATCAATAGACTATAGATTTGAGAATCTATTTCTGAACTCTCAATTTATTTTATTGGTCAATATACCTATTTTTATGTCAATACCATGATGCTTTGGACACTGTGGATTGCTTTAAAGTCAAGAAGTGTGTGTACTCAACTTCTTCATTCTTTTTCAGATGCTTTTGGCTATTCAGGACCACTTACCCTCCAAGTAAATTTACTAATTGACTTTTCCATTTCTGCAAAGTAAGGGATTGGAATTTTGGTTGCAATTTTGTGGAATCTGTAAATCAATTTGCGTAGAATTGATATCCTAATGATATTCAGCCTTTCAATCCTCGAACATAGAATGCCCTTCAATTTATTTAGATCTTTTAAAATTTATTTTAACAATATTTGGTACTTTTCTGAATACAGAACCTTTACATTTTTGGTTAAATTTATTTAAAGGTATTTGATTCTTTTAGTTGATCTTGCACATTGAAGGTTTTCCATTTCAGTTGCTCATTACTAGTGTATAGAAGCACTGCTGATTTTTGCATGTCATCCTGCCTCTTGATGACCTCATTTATTAGCTCTAGTAGCTTTGTTGTAGATATTTCAGGACTTCCTATATGTAGGATAATGTCATCTGCAAATAATGATGGTGTCCATCTTCTTTTCCAATTTAGATGCCTTTTATTTCTTTTTCTTGACTAACTGCCCTAGCTAGAACTTCTAGCACAATGTTGAATAACAGTGGTGACAGTGGACATCCTTGTCTTGTTCCAGACCTTAGAGAGAAAGATTTTATGTCCTTGACTGTTGAGTACAGTGTTAGCTGTGGGTTTTTCATATCATGGATGTTTCCTTATATTCCATCTTCCAAAGTGTTTTTAATGCTATTTTATTGTGATATAGTCACACACCATACAAGTAATCAAAAGTATACAATCACTGGCTCACAGTATCATCAAATAGTTGTGTGTACATTGCCATGAACATTTTCATTACTCCAGAAAAGAGATAAAATGAAAATAAGGCCCAAATCTTCCTAAACCCCTTATCCCTCTATTATTGACTCATAGTATTGGTTAACAAACAGTAACAGTTTGTTATTGTTCATGAAAGAATAACAAAATATTACTGTTAACTATAGTCTACAGTTTGCAATAGGTACACTTTCCTGCATACTCTCCTATTATTAATTCCTTGTAATTGTATCATACATTCGTTCTAATTCATGAAAGAACTTTTTATTTTTGCATAGTTAATCACAGACATTGTCCACTATAAGATTCACTGTATTATACATTCCCGTATTTTAACCTCCAACTTTCATTCTGGTGACATTCATGACTCTCAACTGCCCCCTTGCCAACACATTCACACACCATTCAGTGCTATAAATTAAAATTTCCCTCAATAATGTGCCACAATCACCTTTATCCATTTCCAAAAGTTTAAGTTCAACATAATTAAATGCCCTGCAAATACTAAGTGAAGACTTTCTATTCTTTAGCCTCATTTTGTATCCTGGTAACCTCTATTCTATATTCAAAAACTTATGTTTATGAGTTTTCAGAATATAATTAGTTCATATCTCACTGATATACAGTGTTTGTTCTTTTGTGTCTGGCTTATTTCACAATGTATAATGCCCTCAAGGTTCATCCATATTGTCACATGCTTCAGGGCTTTATTTATTCTAATTGATGAATAATGTTTCATTTTGTATATATCTTACATTTTGTTATCAATCTGTTGATGCACACTTGGGTTGTTTCCTTCTTTTGGCAGTTGTGAATAATGCTACTATGAACATTAATGTGCAAATGTCTGTCCATGTCCCTGCTTTCATATCTTTTGTGTATACCTGAGTAGCAGGATTGCCAGGTCATAAGGCAACTGTATGCTTAGCTTTCTGAGGAATCACCAAAATATCCTACACAGCAACTGTACCATTTTACATTCCCTCCAACAGTGAATAAGCATTCTAATTTCTCTACATTCTCTCCAATACTTGCAGGTACCTGCTTGTTTAATTGCAGACACTTTAGTAGGTGTGAGATGATATCTCATTGTGGTTTTGATTTGCATTTCTCTAATAGCTAGTGAAGCTGAGCTTCTTTTCATGTGCTTATTAGTCATCTGTATTTCCTCTTTGGAAAAGTGTATTCATGTTTTTTGCCCATTTTTAAAATTGGGTTGTTTGTCTTTTTATTGTTGAGCTGAAGGATTTTTTTTTTTTATATATTCTGGATATTAATCCTTTATCAGATATGTGGTTTTCAAATATTTTCTCCCATTGAGTCAGTTTCCTTCTCACCCTTTTAACAGTCATTTGAAGCACTGTAGTATTCAATTTTGATGAGTTCTCATTTATATTTCCTTTTGTTGCTTGTGCTTTGAGTATAAAGTTTAAGAAACTACCACCTAAACTAGATCTTGAAGATGTTCTCCTGCATTTTCTTCAAGGAGTTTTATAACACTAGTTCTTATATTTATGTCTTTGATGCATTTTGAGTTAATTTTTGTGTAGGCTGTGAGATAGGGGTCTTCTGTCATTCTTTTTATGGATATCCTGTTCTACTAACATTATTTATGGAAGAGACTGTTCTGTCCCTTTTGGGTGGACTTGGGAGACTTGTCAAAAATCAATTGACCATAAACTGATGGTCTGTTTCTGAACTCTCAATTCAATTCAACTGATCAATATGTCTATCTTTATGCCAGTACCATACTGTTTTGACCTCTGTGGGTTTATAACATACTTTAAAATTAGCAAGTGTGATACCTTTCACTTCATTCTTCTTTTTTCAGTATGTTTTTGACTACTTGATGCCACTTACCCTTCCAAATAAAATTGATAATTAGCTTTTCCACTACTGCTAATTAGCTTGTTTGAATTTTGATCAATATTTCATTGAACCTATAGATCATTTTGGATGGAATTAACATCTTAATGGCATGTAGCCTTGTAATCCATGAACACAGAATTTCCTTCCATTTTTTTAGGTCTTCTTAAATTTGTTTTAGCAATGTTTTGTAGTTTTCTGTTTACAAGTCCCTTACATACTTGGTTAAGCTAATTCCTCGATAATTAATTCTTTTAATTGATTTTGTAAAAAGATTTTTTTCATGATACCTTCCCAGATAGCTCATTACTAGTGTATAGAAATGCACAGTATTGATTTTTGCATTTTGATCTTGTATCCAACTACTTTCCTGAAATTGTTTATTAGCTCTAGTAGCTTTGTTGTTACTTTTTTTTTTGAGATTTTCTAAATATAGGATCATGTAATTTACAAATAGTGACAGTTTTTCTTGGCTAACTTTTGTAGCCAGAATTTCTAACACAATGTTGAATAACAGTGGTGACAATGGGCATTCTTGTCTTTTTCCCCAACTTAGAAAGGAAACTTTCTGTATTTAACCATTGAATATGATGGTCACTGTGGGGTTTTTTTGTTGGTTTTTTTTTTTATATGACCATTTTCATGTTGAGGAAGTTGCCTTCTATTCCTGTTTCCTGAAATGTTTTCTCAAAAGAGGGTGCTGGATTTGTGTCAAATATTTTTCTGCATCAATTGAGATATCATGTGATTTTTCCCTTTCATATTGTTAATGTGGCTTATGAAATGAATTGATAAGCCACCTTTGTATACTTTAGACAAAACCACCTTTGCAAACTTGAGATAAAATCCACTTGATTTTGGTGTATAATGCTTTTAAAGTGCTATTGGATTCAATTTGCAAGTATTTTGTTGAGGATTTCTGCATCTATATTCATGAGATATTTTTATGGAGGTTTATTGTAGTACGTTTATGGGCTTTGGTATTAGGATGATGTTGGTTTCATAGAATGAGTTAGGTATTCCCTCTTCAATTTTTTGGAAGAATTGGAACAGGATTGATATTCAGTCTTCTTGGGATGATGGTCGGAATTCACCTGTGAATCTATCTGGGCCTTGAGTTTCCTTTGTTGGAACACTTTTGATTATTGATTCAGCCTCTTTATTTGTAATTGGTCTATTGAGGGCTTCTATTTCTCCAGAGTTAGTGTTAATTTTTTCATGTGTTAATAGGAGTTTGTCTCTTAGGTGTAGATCAGTTATCATATTATTCGGATTCTTTATTTCCTTATTGATCCTCTGTCTAGATGTTCAATCTACTGATAAGAGTGATGTTTTGGAGTCTCCAGCTATTATTGTAAAGACACTTATTTATTTCCTCAGTTTTGTCTGGGTTTGCCTCATGTCTTTTGGGGCACCCTGATTTGGTGTAAAAATATTTATGATAATTCCTTCTTGGTGGGTTGCACTTTGTATTAATCTATAGTCTTGTCTTTTGTAACAGTTTTGCGTTTAAAGTCTATTTTGTCTGATATTAATATATCTACCCCTATTTTCTTTTTTTTCCTTTCTTTTTGGTAACTGTTTGCATGGAATATCTTTTTCCAACCTTTCACGTTCAACTCGGGTGTCCTTGGGTTTAAGGTGAGTCTCTTATAGATAGTATATAGATGGATCATTTTTTTAATCCATTCTGCCAATTTGTGTCTCTTGAGTGGGCGTTTAGTCCATTAACATTCAATGCTATTACTGTAAAGGCAGTACTTATTTCAACCATTTTATCCTTTTTTTAATATGTTGTATTTTATTTTTATCCCTCTTTTTATCCTTTTAGTTTTGCCTACTGGTAATCTGGATTTCTGTACTCTTCTCCAAATCTCTGTCTCCTGTATTTTCCTTTCAGCTTGCAGAACTCCCTCTAGTATTTCATCTAGGGCAAGACTCTTGTCAATGAACTCTCTCAGTTTCTGGTTATCTGTAATTATTTTAAACACTCCCTTATTTTTGAAAGACAGTATTTCTCTTTTAGTATCTTAAATATATCATATCCCTGCTTCTCATCACCATAATTTGTGATGAGAAATCAGTACTTACAGCATTTCCCTTGTATGTGATGAATCACTTTTCTGTTGCTGCTTTCAAGATCATCTTTAGCATTTGAAATTTTGATTAATATGTATCGCAAGCAAATCTATTAGGACTCATTGTGTTTGGAATATGTTGTGTCTCTTAAATATGTAAATCCTTTGTAAGAGTTGGGGAATTTGAAGCCATTATTTCCTCAAATATTCTTTCTACCCCTTTTCCCTTCTCTTTTCCTTCTGAGACACTCATAATGTATGTTTTGTGTGTTTTGTGCTGTCATTCAAATACCTGAGACCATGTTCAATTTTCCCATTTTTCTTTATCTGTTTCTCAGTCTGTTATATTTCAACTGTCCTGCCTTCTATCTCATTGATTCTTATTCCTGCCTCATAAAATCTGCTGTTGTATGCCTCTAGTGTATTTTTAATATCTTTTATCTTGTCTTTCATTCCCATCATTTCTATTGTTTCTTTCTATATTTTCAAATTCTTCTTTGTGCTCACACAATGTCTTCTTAATATCCTTTATCTCTTTAGCCATATTTTCCCTCTTCTCTTTGAATTGATTTGGCTTTATTTGAATACCTTTGATTAGTTAATCCAAAGTTTTGGTTTCCTTTGAAGTCTTAATTTCTCCTTTAACCAGGCCACATCTTTCTGTTTCTTAGCATGATTTAGTAATTTTGGGCTCCTGTCTAAGCATCTGATTATGTTGATTGGATTCATTCTGGGGGTCAGTTTCTCTCTTTCTTAGGGTTTTTGCTGTTGTGGTTGTTTGGCTTTGTGTTAAGGTCTTAATTGATACTTGGTTCAACTTATTTTAGGCCTTTAGAATAATTTATGTTTAACTGGCCAGATTTTCTTAAAACCTTATTCATCTGATTCTTGTCCTGGATATATGATATAACTTTTAAGATTGCACTATTTGTGCAATTGTTTTACACCCAGGACAAAGCTTATTTTCTCCTTTTTCTTCTATGGTAATTTTGATCTGCTCTTTTTTTTTTTTTCCCTCCTCTATGGTTTTCTAACCTTCATTTAATGTTTTTTAGCTGTTTCTGCCTTGAGGACAAATTCTGGAAGAGACTCATTTTGTGAAGGATTTTCCCAAGTCATATTTCCTTGTTTAAACAGGGTCTGGAACTCATAAAAAGTTTGCAAAATCATTTTCAAAGTGCCCTGGGGAGTATACCTGATACAATCCCAAACTTCTCTTTGATGGTTTCCCAAATCCATGCTTTCCTGCCTGTCCAGCAGATGGTGATCTTTAGCAAATTGTTCCCTTCAGTCTTAAGGCATTATAGTACCTTTACATCTCAATTGTATCCACCCCTGTCATGGGCATGGTTGAAACAGCAGCTGCCAGCTGCTTTTTTGTCAGGGATGGATTGAAACCACAGATCAGAGCAGGGACCAATTGATCTGAATTCACTAATAAAAAGCTACAAAGAATGTGGCACCATACTTCCCTTCTATTGTTTTTGGGAGGAATGGTCCTTCAGCAAACTGTTCCTTGCCACTCTAAGAAGACATTATACCTCTAAATAACCTCTACTTCCACCCATATTTGGGATAAGGTTGAAACAGAAGCTGCCAACAGTTTTTTTTTTTTTCCTGAGAGGGTTGAAACTGTAGCCATACTCAGAGTTGAGATAAAGTTTGTTAATCAAAAGTCACAATCAGTGTTTGACTGTTTCCTGCCCCCTTCTTGAAGAAAAGCCATCCTTCAGCAAATTCTCCCTGCAGCCCCAAGAAGGCACCATCTCACAGGGTAAGGTTGAAACAGAGGCTGCCCCACTGCTTTCTGTCCTAGGCTGGTTGAAATTGTAGCTGCCCATTGAGCTGGGACCCAGTGACCTGAGTTTGCTAAACAAAAGCCATAACTAAGTTCAGCAATAAACTCCTCCTATTTTGGGGAAGAGGTTCTTTATTTACAGTCAGGGCTGGATCCTGTAGAAGCCTGCCATGGTTAGGATCAGCCTCCACAATGGAGAGTTCAACTCACAGTACTTTTCTACAGTTTATCACTCTCCTCCTTCTTCTCTTCCCTGGATGCTGTACAGTGTTCTTCTAGTCACTGGGGTCCCTTAACAATGTTTCAGATAATTCCTGGCTGTTTCCTAGCTGCCATGGAGCATGAAATGAGTCACGGAACCCCCTATGTCACCATCTTGTCTGCCCTTTCCCCCCTTTTATGTTCTAACTTAAGATTTCAGTGGACTCTTGTATTTGATGGGATTAAGGCCAATGTATTTATTGTAATGTATATGTAATGGTAATAATATACCATAATCTTATTCTAAACATGTTTCATTACCTGCTAATACTCTTCTCAATACCTGTCCCCACAGAAATGTTTTCCCGCTTCATCTTTTCCTATTTTAATGCATTGGTTATACTATTCTCTCTGCTTTGAAGCCTGTACCCTTTCCTAGAGCTGTCCAAACCCTTTCTGGTTCGGTTCATATTCTCTCCTTTGTGAAAGCTTCTTTTATTCTTCTCTCTGCTCCCAATGCCAAATAAATAATTATTCTCTCTTTTTAATATTATTTTACTTAGTATTTTGGCTGCTTTTCTCATCAGTTTTATTTTCTCCAGGTTTATATATTTGGAAGACAACAAACAATATTTATTATTGCATTCACCACAACACTGTGCAAAATGCCATCCACTTAGAATTTTCTCAACAAAATAAGAATTAAATATGCTGATGTTTAAAAGCAGACATAAGTAAAATATGTATTTTGATCAATCAGTTTGTATATTTATCACAAGATCTGACTGCAAGTACCAAAGGGATTTTTATAAGTAATATTAATGTAGTCTGGTACTGTGATCCAGATTTTTATACCTGAAAGAAATATTTGCCAAGCAAATACAAATTTTTTTTCAGTGTTATGGCTCTTATTATCTAGATGGCAGTCAATATAATTCTTGGCCTATAAGTAGGAACTCAATAAATATTGCATGAATGGATACCAGTGTCAACTTCTGACTCTTTGCCTCTCCTTTTCTTTTCCTTCTTTCCTTCCTTCTTTCTTTATCTTTCTTTCTTCGTTCCTCCTGTCCTTCCTTCTTTCCTTCCTCCCTTCCTTCATTCCAAGACTTCATCCATATCTAAGTTTTCTGCTGACATTACATAGAAGTTACAATTAGTTAGGTCACAGTTTATCTTACATTGGCTTTACTTTACTTTAGTCTCTTTAATGAGATTTGGGAAGTCCCCTTGTGTAATCATTTTCACATTTAGGAACCATCTGTTTGAGTGGGTCACTTCTGCAGATGGCTAATCTCCATTAATTTATGTTGAAGCATTTCAGTTTCAATATCAGAGTGAAATTTTCCTACTAGTCCCCAATCTTTGAAGAAACACCTCATTTTATCTGGAGAAGCAACTAAATGTATCCTGATTTATATGCAAATTCTTTTTACAATGAGAATGACTCACATCATATGAACAAGTTAAATTGACTGTTCATTTATTTAGCCTATTGTTACTCCTCATGGAGAGCCAGCATGCCATTTAGAAAAGTGATCATTTGTGCCTTAATTAGTATTGACTCAGATAGTGATTCATGACAACTGTGTTCCTCCAGAAATGATACCCTCTGAATTCTATTGAATTTTTATGTCATCATTCAACCCTAAACATTGGCAATAACAGAGATTGAACTCTGCATGGAAAGATGTCCACAATTATCTACAAAGAGCAATATTTAATTTGTACTTTTACAAGCTATTTTGTCTTTCTGCACTGGTTTAACAGGAATGCTCCTGAAAACAGTTCAAAATTATACATTTTGCATATATGGCACTGTATGCTTGCATCTTTTGATTAAGTGCATGAGAGCATTCATGGGTTTAGAGATATTAGAATAACTATGAATATAAGAACATGATATTAGAAAGAAATAAAATAGCAGCTCCTTATAAAAGTGAAACGTTGCTATTATAAAAGTCAATAATCCTGGGTGCACAGGTGATTCAGTGGTAGAACACTCATCTTGCATGAGGGAGACCTAGGTTCGATTCCTGGACCATGCACCCCACCCCCCAAAAAAAGAAAAGTCAGTAATTCTCAGGAGAGAGAGATCAGTAAAGGTTAGAATTGAAGGAACCTTAGAAACTTTGCAACCATTTCACTTTTCAACAAATTTTGAAAATAAATACAGAAAGCTATTCTAACTTACACATGATCAAACAACTAATGACAAGATAAAAATTCCGGGGTCTTAGACCAGCATTCCCCCACTGTTATTTTTTCAATAATTTTATTGCTATCATTCATGAATCATTCTTGGCAGAGTTTTCATAAAAGTGGTTTCATTTAAAATTTTATTAATTATCTCTGTTTTCTGAATTTTTGGATGGCTTGATAACTCGGCTGCCCCAAACGCCTGAAATATTCATGGAAAAAGAATATGTTTTATAAATAGAAATCAATTCCTTATCATGCCCAGAGTGTTTTCTGCCATTGATGTTACTGGTCTGTGGTAAATAGCTTATCAGGGATACTTCTAACTGTTGTGTATGGTTAGTAATTTTCCCTTTCTAAACATTATGGCAAGAGAATGAGAAACCCATTTGCAAGAACAGAAGCTGATTTCTTTATTGTTTTGTGTGATTGCTTCAAATTCGTGGGAGCCAGAGATAACCTGATTCAAGTTTTGGAAAAACTTTCATACATTTTATGGTTGCTTCCTACTATTGATCTGAAATATTTTTTTCCTTGCTCTTTTTTTTTGTCCAGGGCTTTTCCTTATGAACTCAAAACTGAACTATGGGCTAAGAACAACAAAACAAAGAAAAACTTCAGTTGGCAAAGGGAATGATTTTAATTTCTAGATTAAAAAATAATAATAATTTGCCCAAACAGTGAACTTACATCAGTCTTGTGGTTTCTTACATCATCTCAGTAGGAATATTTTGTAATTAAAAATATATAACTTTACTTGGTTGAGGGTATATGAGAGCTGTTTAGGATTTTATTTTCCATGCTGCCAGTTTTAGAAAGCAAATTATTATATTTTAAAAATTACTCATTTTAGTTGATGAGTTCTAAGTAATTAAAAATTAGCAAGTGTAGTATAAAGGGCATGAGAATGTTCTATCTTTCTACCATTATCTTTTTAGTGTGGTCAAATGTCCCCTCACCTCTCACATGGTATCTTGAAGTATTTGCATATTTATAACACTCTAAGAGGCTAATGCCCATAAGTGCAAGAATATATTTATCTGATTATCAAATAATTTCATGAAGAGAGGAACAATTTAACATGCTGAAAGAAAAGTCTTATGGGGGTAAGACATTGTTATTTTTTGTGTATTTGAGTGTGGGTGGCTGTGTTGGTTTAAAAGGATTTGCGTAGTTTAGAAAGCCATGCCTTAATCCTAATCCAATCTTGTGGGAGCAACCATCTCTCTGAAATTCTATTCAGCACTATTGTTGGGAGCATGATTAGATTATCTCTGCAGAGATGTGACTCACCCAATTGTGGGTATTAACTTTGGAATAGAAAGAGAGAGGTGACTCCACTCATCTCATGTGGGTCTTATTAGTTTATTGGAATCCTTTAAAAGAGGTAGAATTTGGGAGAAAGAGTCCTTTCTTAGAACAACAAGAGTGGCACAAGGCTGAAAGCCTACATGCTGAGACCTTTGGAGATGAAGAAGGAAAACATCTCTGGGGGAGCTTCATGGAACAAGAAGTCTGGAGAGAAAGCTAGTAGATGTCACCATGTTTGCCATATGCTTTCCAGTTGAGAGAGAAATCCTAAAATTCATCAGCCTTTTTTTGAGTGAAGGTAACCTCTTGTTGGTGCCTTAATTTGGACACTTTTATAGACATGCTTTAATTGGGACAGTTTCATGGCCTTAGAACTGTAAACTTGCAACTTATTAAATTCCCCTCTTAAAAGCCATTCCGTTTCTAGTTTATTGCATTTGGGAAGCTAGCAAACTAGAACTGTAGCCTATTAGAAATTACATAGGAGAGTACAGGGGTCCCAAAATAGGTTAGCATTAAAAAAAATCTCCTTATGGATATGGCCCCACCTAAGAAATACAGATAGAGGGAGGATAAATAGTTAGTAAACCAAATGACTGACTTGATGATTGGAAAGGTGATGATATTCTGAACATTTTTAACAATGATAAAACTACCTTAAAGGAAATAAATATTATCTTGCTTTTTACAATCTAGAGATAGAAAAACCTCATTCTGGGTAAATAAATTTAGGAATAGAGTAAATATTAAAACAAAAAGAAAATTACAATTATTATTTTGCTTTAATACAATTCTAGAAAACATACTTGGTTTTTCTATTTTTTTTTAAGTGAAATGTGAAGAATTTAAACATGTTTATTCTGGACTATATATAGTATATGAAGTAAGTTTTGTAACAAATCTTTTATTGGTAATTTTCTAAAATTTTAAGAAACATAATATTAGAGATATTATTTCTTTCATTCAAATGCATGTATTTGAGGGTAAAGTATTATGTTTTACAAATGTTATTGGTATATTGTCATAGTTTAGAGCTGTTATGTACCCCAGGAAAGGTCAGGTTTTTTTTAATCTATTCCTATGGGTACAGACCTATTGTCGGTGAGAACTTTTGGTTAGGTTATTTCAATTGAGTGTGATCTATCTCATTCAAGACAGGTCTTAATCCTTTTACTAGAGTCCTTTGTGGGAGTATAAAAGACAGAAGAGGCCCAGAGAGCACAGAGAAAAGCCCTGGAGAAGCTGAGAGGCAAGGACACAACCACAGAATCTGAGAGAGCCACTGAAGCCAGAAGCTGAAAGCAACAGAGCCTAGGAGAGAAGGCTCTCTGTGCCTTCCCTTGTGACAGAGTTGTCTCAGATGCCAGCAGCCTTTCTTCAGAGAAGGTATCTTCCTGTTGATGCCTTAATTTGGACATTTTCATGGCCTTAGAATTGCAACTTGTAAGCTGAGAAATCCTCAATGTTAAAAGCCAGTCCATTTTAGGTATACTGCATTTCAGCAATTTGATAGTTAGGTTTATGTGCCTAGTTGCCTGATCAAACATGCACTGTTCTAACCATAACTGTGAGTACATTTTGTGGACTGAGATCATCGGACACAAGCAGACAAGCATTCATATACCTATAGTGAAATTCTGTCTTCACTAACAGCAGGCTCAGAAAGCTATGGCCCATAGTCCATCTGCTTTTGTAAATTAAGCTTTATTGGAGCTAGACCCCACCAATTTGTTTATTTATAGACTATGGATGCTTTCATATTACAACAGCAATATTGAATCATTTTGACAAAGAACATAGGGACCATATGCCTAAAATATTTACTGACCAGCCATTTAAGAAAAGGTTTGCTGGCTGCTGTCTTATCTTGCAATTTCTGCTGTTGGATTCAGAAAGAGTATGTGTAAGATATATTTATGGTCCAGGTCAGGGAGGGGTGCACATTGATTTTGCTCCCATTCTGTTAGCCAAAATTTAGTAACATGGCCAGATTTACCCATAAGGGATGATGTGAATTATACTCTAACAGCGATATGTTCAGGAAAGTTTGAAACAGGTTTTTTTGTATGCATAGCATTGTCTCTGCCATTCTTTGTTCTATAGGTACATTGTTAAGTTTCAGTATTTCATAAAAATTACCAAAGCAACTGAAGAACTATGTAGGGTCTGAGATTTTATTCTACTTTCAAGCTAATAAGTCTGCTTGCCACATTTTGAGGGAGGCTGAAAGAAGACATGACATTAGAGGGTCAGAGACAAAGGATTCTATCATTCAGAGTAATGGCAACAGCTAGAGTATTGACATCTTCTTATGCCTGTTCCTTGAGAATTCTCATAGGATGATTTGAAATTTGTAAGGGTACACCTGCCTATACAATGAATTGTTTTATAGGAAAGGAACTGAGCTTAAGGAAAAAAAATATTTTAAATAGGCAATAAGTGTACCAGAACATCGCTCTAGAGGGAAATGGTACCTTTAGTATACTGGATAGAAAGCATTTCTGTTTTTGATTCTAAAGGGTGACCCTATCTCTGCCTTCCAGGGCTCTTCACTATACAATCTTCCTTGAAAGGATAGTCCAGAATAAAGGCATATATCTCTGCTTGTAAGAGAGACCCGTGGATACCTATGGAAATGTGACAAACTCAAGAAGAAATATCTCCCAACAATTTTTGATTTCTAAAATGCTATGGGATACATTTTAGTATTTTAATGGGATATTTGGGGAGGAAATTTAATATCCCTATATATATATATATATATATATATATATATATGTTTTCATGGAAACATCTTTTCTGGGAAGTAGGAAAGGAATTTAGGAAATAAACTTGCCTTATGTCATTCCATGGTGTTTTCTTGTTTATTTTTTAGTAGCTTCTTTGTTTGAGGGGAAAATAGAATCTGAAAAGGTCAAATGTGGAACAAGTACAACATGCATTCATGCACAATAGTTCATACAGACTATGGTCTGTATATGTACAAAGTCAGGAGTGGGAGAAGTGATGCTGTGGTTATACAATATAAGTATTAAAGACAGCTCCCTGGATTGTCTTCACATTGTTCACAACATTACACATTACAGCAAATCCTGTAAATATAGGAGCCCATCTTATTTCCTTTGCTAAGAGGTGTGTGGGGGACATTGGGCCATGTGCATTGTTTGTCCAATGGGAGAGGATGCTAGATATTTAATTCTTGTCAGAAGCTTTCTCCACTACCTGCATTATAGGCTGTTTGGTTTTCCTGAGTTTGTATCTTCACCTATTCAAAGACTCTCAGATAATCTTGAAAATAAAAAAAAACAACAATATTTCTGAGTACTGATGAGTCCCTATTTTCTCTTTTGCATCCTCAAAAGTTAATATGATTTTATAGATATCATCAAACATCATATTATTAGGCAATAATACTGAATCAAGGTGATTTTGCTCTTCAAGGGACATTAGGTAATATCTGAAGGCATTTTAAATTTTCACAACTCAGGGGGAAGGGTGCTACTAGCATTGAGTGGGTAGAGGCCAGGTAGTAAACGTTTGACTGTTTTACAGTCTTCAATACGCAGGACAATCTCTTATCACAAATAATTTTCTGGTCCTAGATGTCAATAATGCCCAGGTTGAGAAACATGGGTTATAAGATATTGTACATAGTTAGCTGCTTTAATTTAGTACTTAGCAAGTATTTAGTACAATTCTATTATAATTCTACACATATATATACATAATTGTTCTCACATATTTCCTTTTGTTACACTTTCTACACTATTGCATGCATTTTGAGAAGATATTGTATGTTTCTTTAGTGTGAATCATTGGATCATTAAATCAAGTACTGCCCTCTATCTGGAAGTAATCTAAGCCATATGGGAGTACAAACTAGCATATGTTTGATCATTAAAATCTTTTTCACTATATTCATTTCTGTAAGATTTAAGAGTTAAGACTGTGTCTGGAAAAGGGTCATGAAGTGCTAAATCCTAATGGGTTTTTAATGATTTAAATTGGACCTTTTGAAAAATAGTTCTGATTTCTCAATAATCCAGGAACTATTTCTGTTATTTACTTGCCACATCAGTTGCTTTATGGTCTGCATTGTATTTGTCGACACTTTAATCATTAAATGTTTCTTAGTTTATCATATTTAAAATTGCACATCAAAATCTTTAATATGCTGCATGTATTTGGGCAATAAGTAACGCGAAAGCTATTATCATTGGCAGTTGGATTTGAGAGAAGTATTATTCAAAGACAAAAAACTTTTACCGATGGCCTAGGAGGTTTTTGTTGCTGCTTCAGCTGCCTGGAATCCATAGTCCCAAATCCTAGTGGTAAATATTTGGAGAAGGTAGGTGTTCAAAGTGTTAACTTAGACAACAATCTAATTGCTATTACTTACTTGAAGCTAGAAAGCTTTATTAGACTCTCACATTCTATTTGTTAATCTCTTTGAAATTTCAGATAAACAAGCTGAAATAAATCACCCACCACCCCACAGCATGTTTTTCCAAGTTTCAGGGACTCTTGGTAGGTGATGAAATTGGCCTGATCACCAATCTAATGTGGGAGTTCACTTGTAAGGCAGAACAGTGTAGAAAGGACTTGAAGTATCAAGATTGGAACATTTCTAGAGCTATTCCTGGTTAAATTTTCAGCTCTGCAACTAATACCTATAATTTCTAAAATTAGGATATAATTCTGGGAGTTGTGACAGATTTTGTTAGGGCCTCTACCCAGATCCTTTGCCAGGAGCGTACCTCCTTGGCAAGTATCTTACCATCATGGGGATACGAAAGTTTGGCCTCCTCATTTCAGTCCGGGACTCTGTGTTATAATTTGTGGATCAGTGCTCTCTGTGAGATCAGGCTGCAACTAATTTCTAGAGAGACCACCTTCTTGCTTAGCTTTTTTTACCTGCCTTATCCTGGTCTCAGGACTCTATATGCCTCTAGCACTCCTCCAATTAATCTCTTGAAATCTCATCTCAGTCTATGCTTCTTTGGAACCCAATCTAAGAAATAAAAATATCTATTGATAGAAAGAAGGATAGCATTATTTATTATTTAATGTCATTATTATTATTATTATTATTATTATTATCTGTCCTGAAGAAAATTACAGTATCTATACTTGTTGGTAACTTTCTCTCTTCCAAGCTCTATGCCAATTACTTCAATATATTAATATATCATCTTAATTTATATCTTATAAAACACTGTAAGAAATAGTTGTTAATATTTTTCTATCTGAGACATGAATAAACTGAGGCAAACTAAGTACCTTGCAGAGTAAATGAATAAATAAATGAAATATTTAGCATGCATTACAAAATAAAGAAAGCTGAGACATCAGTATTTAACTGGTATTTGATAAGATAACAGTTATGGTGAGAGGATAGGTGATAACTCTTCTGGAGAAAAAATATGTTAAGAGAGATAGAGATAGCTGCCTGTGTGTGTTTTTGTATGTGTGTGTGTGTATGTTTGCTGGCAAAGGTGGGGGTTGCTTGTTTTACTTTTGCAGTTCTCTCTGTAAAGGTGAGACAGAAGCTGAGACATGCAAGAAGTTAAACAGGGAGTGACTGTTTTAGTTTGCTAGCTGCCGGAATGTAACACACCAGAGACAGATTGGCTTTTAATAAAATGGGATTTATTTTGTTAGTTCTTCAGAGGAAAGGCAGCTAACTTTCCACTGAGGTTCTTTCTTATGTGGAAGGCATAGGATGGTCTCTGCTGGTCTTCTCTCCAGGCCCCTAGGTTCCAACAACTTTCCCCAGGGTGACTTCTTTCTGCATCTCCAAAGGCCTGGGCTGAGCTGCGAGTGCTGAGATGAGGAATGCCAAGCTGCTTAGGCTGTGCTACATTGCATTCTCTCATTTAAGCACCAGCCAATTTAGTCAAACATCACTCATTGCAGCAGACACGCCTCCTAGCTGACTGCAGATGTAATTAGCAACAGATGAGGTTCACATACCATTGGCTCATGTCCACAGCAACAAGACTAGGTATGCTCACCTGGCCAAGTTGACAACTGAATCTAACTAACACATGTCCACCCTAGTGATCTAGGCAAATAACTTGAAGAAAAGCCTTCCATGCTGATGGAATACCAATTCAAAGGCCCTGAGGTGGGAACAAATGTAGATGTGTTGGTTGGGGCGGCATGAGGAGGCTGGAGAGACATAAGCCAGGGCAAAATGAAAGAGGATGAGGATATAGAAAACATTTGCTTTTACCTGAGTGAGATGAAACACCACAAAGACCTTGAAATATTAGGGATGCAACTTGCTTTTAATTTCAGAAAGGCTCTTTGGTTTGCTGTGTATGGTTCTAGAGCAAGAGTAGAAGGAAGCCAAGATGTTAGGAGATGTTTCTAATTACTCAGAAGAGACAGAAGGAGGTGGCATCAATCAATGTGTGTGTGAAAATTATGAGAAGGGATCAGATTCTGAATAAAATAAGATGTTCATTTATAAAAAGAGTTGAATAAAATGTTTTTTCCTTGTCCGTGGCCTATTTTCTCTTAGGGATGGAACTGCATCTCTTAGAACTAAGACTTTTTTTGGTCTGTAGGTTGAAATAGAGCTCAACTGATGGCTGACTGCCAGAATTCTGGGCAAGATAAAAGGGACTCTGCATAAGAAAATGGGAAGAATTAAGACTGTGGTGTAGGAAGGTAGGGGGTTAAGAAGAAGAGAAACTTGGAGAGGAGAGCCAGATGATAGAATGCTGATTGCTACACCAGGGGTTCCTCCCCACTGTTTCCCAAATCTTCAGTATTCCTAAAAAATCTTAAGGTGATTGAATTTCTTGTGGAGAGGCAGCTGTTTCATGACTAGGCTGACACAAGGATGATGCTGATGCTGCATCAGGACAAAGTAGTGGGGAGGCTTCCAGCAGACCTATTATGGTCATTTTTATTTAGAATTTAGGGAACACTCAGTAAACTGAATTCATTAGCTACTTGGTCAGATTTCTCAACACCAAATCTTTTCTTTTATGAAGCAGGAAAGTGTCTGAATTGTTCTACTGTTAATATCAAATATATTTTCTGGTGGACATTTAAAACTGGAGGTTGTAAGTTTCTAGCCTTTGTAACATGAGTTTCAAACCACGCTCACCACTCCATCTCTCCTATTCCTTCCCCCTCTCTCAGCAAGAAAGGAATTCTGCAAACAAGGGGGAGGAAAGTTCCCTGTTGCCTTTTCTCTAAAATTGGACTATATATTTTGAGAAAAAAAAATAACTGTGATGAGGAAATAAACCAAGACAGCACCTAAAGTATTTTCGACCAAACTTATAGTCCAGGGAAGGTAGGATGCTTTCATATTAACAATGTTAGGGAGCATTCATATATCTAGACAACACATTTAACAACAACAACAACAAAATTACTTTGGATTGTTTGTTTGCCACTTCCCATTAAAACAGAGGGGAATTCACAGAGGCAAAAACGTTGAGTTAAATGGAGACACTCAAGCTTTTTAAAACCTGTGCACCATTGGACTCTTCTATCAGATATAGATTTACACTGTGCATACACATTTCTAAATGTATTAACTTTTCACTCAAAACTTTTTGAGTAAAATAAACAATCTACCTATTTAATTATTAACTGTACTTTGCCTTATAACATATGCTTAAATCGAATCAACTGTAATATACAGCAGTAAATATAATTTCCTTATTGGGTGAATTAGTAGCATATCCTATAATATTTTATATACCTAAAGAGCTTACAATAGATACCAATTATGAGGGAATAAAGTGATCTTAAATTTTTTAATACAATTTGAAAAGTGCTTGATATTTCCATTACTTGTAAATGAAATATCTCACTTCAAGGAAATTTTAAATAATGTTTATGACATTTTAAAAAGAGCAGTAATATAAGATATGCATACATTCCAGTCATGGTTATGTTGATTATCTCAGTGAAATCCAATATCACAACCACATCATTAAATAGTGAGACTGGAGAGAGAATCATGGCCTAAATAGGTTGCTCAGTGGTTTCAAAATAAATAACACAATAATATCACCATTGTTTTCCTATAATAGCAAGAATATAGCAAATACTCCCTGAAAAGGGACAAATGTGTTCTTTATAAATGCTTTTAATTTAAAGTAATAACAAAGCCTTCCTTAATACATTTAAAATTATGTATCACATTTTGAAAATCACATTGGTAGTTGAACCAACTTTAAGAGCAGTTGTCATTTATGAGCCTATGCATAGGAAAAGCTTGGTGGGAATTCTGAGACATTATTTTACCAATTCTAAGTACTGATATTGTTTGAACTGAATATATTTTATATTCATTTTTTGAGGGATGCTTTCTTATAATAAAAAAAGGCAGAATTTAAAAGATAATATCAGACTCTCAATTTAGTAAATATGGAGAGTTATTATCAGTGTGCAATGTGGTGGACACATTAACTTTCTTTCATTTTATGTTACAGCAATTAGAGCTTTATACTTGTCACTGATTTCTTTATATGCTCAATGGCTTTATATGCCATTTAGCTTTGTTAAATGTGGAAAACAGAATTAACAAGGCCTTATAAAAGATTTTTAAGTCCATTGAATAGGCTAAGAATTGGAAGAAGGTGAATGATGTAAATAAATTTTCATTTCAGAGTTTATTTCCTTGACAATTTTATTATCTTTCATATATATATATATATATATATATATATATATGCATTCTCTCTCTATAAAAAGAACCTTTATAAACTACATAAGTACAGTTTCCATTCCTTATGTGTTTGTCAGTTATGAGTATTTAATACAAGAGAGACTGTTAAGTATTTGTATAATCAACACCACTAATATAGAAAATATTAATAGAAGTTAATGATGGATACATAGGAAATTACCAAAGGAAAATGAGAACAAAGTAAAAAGAGCAAGGCAAGGAGAAACTGAACGAAGGGAAGTTTAGTACAGACAATATTAGATAAAAGAACAACATTTCTTTGTTTAATAATTGGATACACATATCACTCCTAATTATAAAGGCATTTTTTGATTCATGCCACAGTCTTCTTTTGCGTATGTTAAGATAGGGATAAAATCCAGTTACTAACTTTCTTTATGAAATCATTGAATACAAAAATGTATAATTCTTAATGAGGCTATAGAGTGGCTTATTTCATTACAATCTGCAACCTGTATTTAGCTGTTCCTGGAAAATTCAGGGGAAAACAGATAAAGCACAAGAAAAAATTAAAATTGTCCAAATTACAGGAAAAAGTTTCATGTTTGGAGATAGAAAAAAGTCATGTAATTTTAGATTTATTTTATAAAGAAGTAGGCTTTAATGCAAAGGATAGGGCAAATTAATTATAGAGACAGAGAGATCAAAACTTTGTGATGAGAAGTGAGAGAAGAGATTTAATTTATTAGCTTGCTGAGTTAAGGTATATGAGTAATTCTAGGGCAATTATTTGACTGTGAAGACTAAAGATACTAAAACTAAGAAAGAGGAGAGGGAAATTTGGGGGCTCCCTGAAATCAGGTAATCTCCAAAAAATAATTAGGAGAAAAAAATGGTTGAAAAGAATGTATCAATCTAAAACACTCTTGGGAAAAATTATGAATAAAAATTGTTGAAAATAAAGTAGAATACTCAGGGGTGAAATTATAAAATTAGAAGGTAAAGATTTCTGAATTCAAAGCAGGGCCACAAATTGGAAGCTTGCTCCCTATTTGCAACTAAATAACAAATGCTTCAACCTGGCTTTAATTTAGGAATAATAAAGGAAAAATGAACAGCTTCCTTGAAATTGTATTGGGGTACTCTCTGTTACTGAATTGCAACATTCATTTCATCAATATAAAAGAAGGATTCAAATAAAAAATATTTTGTTACTGGACACCAAAAAAATCCCTAAAGAGTATAGTTTTCTGTTAGTTGTTGCAGATATAGTATTTCTTATCTCTTCCTTTACCAGTGCCAGAAAACATGTTTCTAAACATGAGAAAAAATTGAAGGAGACTTTAAACCCAGTTTTAGAGTATGCTGGTACTTAGGACAACAGGTTTTGTGGAATTCAGTGCTTGTGGCTTACAATTGTCTTAGAACTGCTTCAGTGGCAATGGTCTCCAGCCACCTAACAGCAGGTTTACATGCTATTCAGCCTCTTTTCCTTTGATGTTCAAGAATCTTGAGACACTACCTGGTGTGGTATAATTTCCCCTCTGATCCAGTAGTGGATCATGCTGCTGGATGACAGAAAACAAGGAAAGGTATGAAAGGGCATTCTGAGTAGTGAATTTATAGAAACAAAAGGACAACATAATGTTTTTTTTAATAGTAGGTGGCATGTTAAATTATAGACCAATCTCTTTAATGAATATAGATACAAAAATCCTCAAGAAAACACTTGCAAATCAAATCAAGCAGCACATTAAAAGAAAAATGCACCATGTCCAAGTGATTTTATTCCAGGTACACAAAGCTAATTCAACAGAAGAAAAAAAATGTAATAATCCATGTAACTTAAATCAATGTGGAAAAAACACATTATCAGCCTGATTGATGCAGAAAAGGCATTTGACAAAATTCAACATCCTTCCTTGGTGAAAACACTTCAAAGAATAGAAGTAGAAGCTTCCTCAAAATGATAAAGGGAATATACAAAAATCAACAGATAATATCATAATCAGTGGGGAAAGACTGAAAGCTATCCCTGTAAGATGAGGGACAAGAGAAAGATACCAACTGTCACAATTGTTATTCAACATTATGCTAAAAGTTCTAGCTAGAGCAATAAGGGATGAAAAAGAAATAAAAGGCATTCAAATTGGAAAGGAAAAAGTAAACCTTTCACTGTTTGCAGATGACATGAGCTTATATATACAAATCCAAAAATATCTACAGCAAAGTTACTAGAGCTAATAAATGTATATAGCTAAGCGACAGGATACAAGATCAACATGCTAAAATCAGTAATGTTCCTATACAATGGTAATGAGCAATTTGAGGAGGAAATCCAGAAAAAAATTGCACTTACGATAGCAATCAAAAGAATCATCTTTCTCAGAATAAATTTAACCAAGACTACAAAAGACCTATACAAATAAATCTACAAAAATATAATATAAGAGTAATCAAGGAAGATCTGAATAAATGGAAGGACAGACTGTGTTCATGGATTGTAAATTCAAATGTAGTTAATATGTCAGTTCTACCCCAATGGATTTATAGATTCAATGCATGGGACCTGGCTTCCAGAAATGAGCTTGGCCCTTGCATTGAGGGATTGAGAAAGACTTCTTTTCCAAAACTGGGAAGAGAAATGAAACAAAATAAAGTTTCAGTTGCTAAGATATTTCAAACAGAGTCAAGAAGTCATTCTAGAGCTTATTTTTATGCATTATAAAGATATTCCTTTTTAGTTTTTAGCATATTAGAATAGCTAGAAGGAAACACCTGAAACTATTGAACTGTAATCCAGTGGCCATGATTCTTGATGATGATTGTATACATATATAATTTTAATTTTGTGACCAAATGATTGTGAAACTTTGTGACTGACATTCCCTTTATTCAGTGTATGGGAAGATGTGTAAGAAAAAAAAGACAAAAACATAAATAATAGGGGTGATTAAAGAGTATTGGATATTTGGGGTGTTCTTTTCCCTTTTTCTTTCTTTTTTTTTTTTGACTAAAGAAAATGTTCTATAATCAAATGTGGTGATGAATCCATGGCCATATGATAGTGTGAGCCATTGATTGTATACTTAGGATGGTTATATGGTATGTGAATATATCTCTACAAAACTGCATAAACAGGGTGAGCCGTGGTGGCTCAGCAGGCAGAGTTCTTGCCTGTCATGGCAGAGACTGGGGTTCAATTCCCGGTACCTGCCCATGCAAAAAAAAAAAAATTCATAAACAAACAAATGAATTACAACAATCCACCAACAGGATAAGCTCAAGAAGAACCATACCCAGATACAAAGTATTCAAACGGTTGAATGTCAAGGTCAAATAGAGAGCTCTGAAAGTTGCAAGGGAGAAGGAATATGTTATGTGCCAAGGTGTCCAAGTAAAATTAGTGTTAATTTCTCATAAAAAACTATGGAAACAAGAAGGGAGTGGGAATAAGCATTTAGAGTGCTGAATGAAAACAGTTGTTAATCAAAACTTTTATATCTGCTGTGACTGCATTTCAAACATAAGGAAGAGGGAGACAAAGACATTCCCACATAAATATAAATTGACAGAATTCACCTACAGGAAATGTTAAAGGGAGTCTTAAAGACTAAAAGCAAAGGAGAGGGTGGTGTGATGGTGGCTCAGTGGCAGAATTCTTGCCCTCCATGCCAGAGACCTGGTAGAAACTGGGGATCAAAATGGTATAAAGAAACAAGACTTCCAATAAGGTACTCATAAGATAATTATAAATGTGAGTACTATTGCATTGTAGCTTTTAGTATGCCATTCCACTTTTTACTTCTTACAGTTTATAAAATGCAAATACATAAAGAATGATAATAAATTCACAATTTTGGACATATGGCTTTAAAAGACATAATTTTTAACATGTACAATAAAAGATTGGGACAGATATTGTGCCAGTTTGAAAGGATTATGTGCTCTAGAAAAGCGATGTTTTCATCCTGCTCCAGCTTGTGGAGGCAGCCATTTCTTTTAAGCCCTATTCAGCATTGCAACTTGGAAACTTGATTAGATTATCTCCATGGAGATGTGGCATGCCCAACTGTGGGTATTAACCTTCGATTAGAGGGAAATGGATCTTGATTAGCTTACTATTCAGATGGGTCTTGATTAGTTTACTAGAATCTTTTAATAAAAGAAACGATTTGGAAACAAGTTTAAAATCCATACAGTCAGAGACTTTTGGAGATGAAGAAGGAAAATATCCCTGGGCGAGCTTCATGAAACAAGAATCCTGAAGACATGATTAACAAATGTCACCATGTTTGCCATGTGCCTTTCCAGATGAGAGAGAAACCCTGAATGTCATTGGCCTTCTTGAACCAAGGCATCTTTCCCTTGATGTCTTAGAATGGACATTTCTGTAACCTTATTTTAATTTGGACATTTTCACAGCTTTGGAACTGCAAACTTGCAACTTAAGAAATTCCCCCCTTTAAAAAAGGTGTTCATTTTTGGTATATTGCATTCTGGAAGCTTTCAAACTAGAACACATTTCTATAGGAACAGTCTATGCATATGTTATTGAAATTGATTAGCATCAAATCAAATGTGATTGTTATAGATTTAGGATCTTAAATTTAAGTTCTATGATACACTTAAAGAAAATATATGAAATATATACATAGAAAGAAATGAGAATGGATTTGAAATGTTATAATAAAAAATATAAAAAATATGAAAGTAGAAATTAACATAAAAATTGATGAATGAAATGATTAAGACTTATAAAGATAAATAGAAAAATTGCAGAAGAAAGTCCTACATTATCAGTAGTTAATATAATTGTAAAGGGATCAAACTCTCCAGTCAATAGGCAGAAGTTGGCATATATATAAAAATGCATAACCAAACTATATGCTATTTATAACAAACTCATCTTAAGTTCAAAGACACAGATAGTTTGAGAGTAAAAAGATGGAAAATAATATTCCCTGCAAATAGTAATCAAAAGAGAGCAGGGGTAGGTACAATACATAAATGATAAAGTTCAAGTCAAAATCTGTTATGAGAGACAAAAAAAGACACTATATTCTGATAAAGTGGTAAATTCAGAAAGGATATAGAACAACGTTAAATATATCTGTATCTAAAGGAAGAGCCCCCAATATATGGAGTAAATAATGATATATTTGAAGGAAGAAAATGAAGATACTAAGGTAATAGGAGGAAACTTCAGCATCCCACTTTCAATAATGGATAGAACATATAAAAACAAGATCACCAAGGAAATATCAGACTTGAATGATACTATAATCCAATTAGACATACATAGAAATCTATAGAATATTTTACCCAACAGCAACAGAATACATATTCCTCTTGAGTACCCATGGATAATTTTTCAGAAGTAAGAAGGGAAACATAACCACAGGCCTTGAAGAAATGAAAGAAATCATAAGAGGATACTAAGAACTATGCCAACTGTTCTAGTTCACTAGCTGCCAGAATGCAACACAACACAGATGAATTGGCTCTTAAAAAAGGGGGATTTATTTGGTTAAAAATGTGCACTTCTTCAGAGGAAAGGCAGCTGACTTTCAACTGAGGTTCTTTCTTACACAGGAAGGCACAGGGTGATCTCTGCTGGCCTTCTCTCCAGGCCTCTGGGTTCCAACAACTTTTCCTGGGGTGATTTCTTTCTGCATCTCCAAAGACCTGGGCTGAACTGCAAGTGCTTAGATGAGGTATGCTGAGCTACTTGGGCTGTGCTATGTGCCCTCATTTACACTTCCAGCCAATTAAATCAAACATCATTCATTGCAGCAGGCATGCCTCCTATCCAACTGAAGATGTAATCAGCAACAGATGAGGTTCACATGACATTGGCTCATGGTCCACAGAAATAGAACTAGGTACCTTCACCTGGCCAAGTTGATAACTGAACCTAACTACCACACCAACAAACTAGACAACTTAGATGAAATGGACAAATTCCTGGAAACACACAAACAATTTGCACTGCCTCAGGAAGAATAGAAGATCTCAACAAACCAATTAGAAATAAAGAGATTCAAACAGTCATCAAAAATCTTCCTACAAAGAAAAGCCCAGGGCCAGATGGCTTCACAGAGGAAAGTTATAAAACATTCCAAAAAGAACTAACACCAATACTGCTCAAACTGTTCCAAAAAATTGAGGAAAAAGGAACTATACCTATCTCATTTTATGAAGCTAATATCATTTTAATACCAGAACTGGGTAAAGATGTCATTAGAAAGGAAAACTGCAGGCCAATCTCCCTAATGAACATAGATGCAAAAATTCTCAACAAAATATTAGCAAATCAAATCCAACAACACATTAAAAGAATTATACTCTGCAACCAAGTGGAGTTTATACCAGGAATGCAAGGACGGTTCAACACAAGAAATCAATTAATGTAATACAGCACATTAACAAATCAAAAAGGAAAATCATATGATCATCTTGATCAATGCTGAAAAAGCACTTGACAAAATTCAACATCCTTTTCTAATAAAACACTCCAAAAGATAACAAAGGTAGTTACAAAGGTAACTATCTCAATATGATAAAGGGAATGTATGAAAAACCAATAGTCAGCATTGTACTCAATCGAGAGAGACTGAAAGCTTTCCCCCCTAAGATCAGAAATGAGACAAGCATGCCCACTATCACCACTATTATTCAACATTGTGCTAGAAGTTCTAGTGAGAATAATCAGGCAGGACAAAGAAATAAAAGGCATCCAAATTGGAAAGGAAGAAGTAAAATACTCATTATTCACAGATGACATGATACTACACTTGGAAGATCCTGAGATAACTACATCAAAGTTACTTGACTAATGAACAAATTCAATAAGGTGGTGGGATATAAAATTATTGTGCAAAAATCAGTAATGTTTCTATATATCTTTTGGATATTGATATTGATGTAGCTGAGGAGTCAGCTAATGAAAAAAATTACATTCAATATAACAACTAAAAGAATCAAGTACTTAGGAATGAACTTAACTAGGGATGTAAAGAACTTGTACACAGAAAACTACATAACACTGCTAAAAGAAATCAAAGGAGATCTAAATAGGTGGAAAGACATTCCCTGCTCATGGACAGGAAGGCTAAATATAGTTAAGATGTCAATTCTACCCGAATTGATATACAGATTCTACACAGTGCCAATCAAAATTCTGACAACCTACTTTGAAGACTTGGGAAAGCTAATTGCCAAATTTATCTGGAAGGAGACCCCAAATAACTAAAACCATCCTGGAAAAGAAGAATGAAGTGTGAAGATTAACAGTCTCTAACTTTAAAACCTATTATAAAGCCACAATGTTCAAAACTGCATGGTACTGGAATAGAAGCATTGACCAATGGAATTGAATCAAGAGTGCAGAAATAGACCACCAAATCTATGGTCCACTGATTTTTGACAAAACCCCCAAATCCTCTGAACTGGGACAAAATAGTCTTTTCCATAATTAGACATGGAAGAACTGGGTCTCAATAGCCAAAAGATTGAAAGAGGGACCTTACCTAACACCCTTAACAAAAATGAACTCAAAGTGGATCAAAGAACTGAATATAAGAGCCAGTATCATAAAACTCCCATAAGAAAATATAGGTAAACATCTTCAAGACCTAGAATGGGTGATAGATCCTTAAACACTGCCCCCAAAGCACAAGCAATGAAAGAAGAAAATAGATAAATGGGATTTCCTCAAAATTGAATGTTTCTGCACCTCAAATGACTTTGTTAAAAAGGTGAAGACACAACCAACATATTGGATAAGTGTTTGATATGCTGTATACAAAAATAAATCATACAAAACAATAAAAGTATAAACAACCCAATTATAAAATAGGCTAAAGATATGAATAGACACTTTTTTTTTCTGTAGAGAAAATACAAATGGCTAAAAAACACAGAAAGAGATGCTCATTTTCATTAGCTACAAGGGAAAGGCAAATCAGAACCACAATGAGCTATCAGCTCCCACCCATAAGAATAGCTGCTATTAAATAAACAGGAAACTACAAATGTTGGAGAGGATGAGGAGAAATTGGAATACATACCCACTGTCGGTGGGAATGTATAATGGTACAAAAACTGTGGAAGAGTTCAGCATTTTCTTAGTAAACCAAATATCAAGTACTGTTGCCATATGAAAAGTGAACATGATTGAAAGGGGTTGTATAGAGCCTTGTATCCTACTGATTAGTACAACAAATATAAGTTATTACAAGTTTCATACTCCAAATATATGAATCTTTTACAAAACATCAATAGAGGGGTATAGTAGGAAAACTAATATTGCCTGCGGTGGCCTAAATTTAACAGGAAGACATCAACAGTATCACAGCAATACCAGGGATAAATAATAATTGTGTGTGTGTGGTGGGGAAGTAGGGACAAGAGTTAAGGGAAAGTTAGGGTATTCTGTTTGGTGAGGGTATGTTTATCAGTTATTTTTCTCTTTGAAACAATGGAAATTGCCTAAAATCGAGTGTTGATTGTATGACTAAGCACTCTTCAGAAAAATGTCTATTCATATATTTAGGTCATTTTATAATTGTATTGTTTGTTCTTTTGTTGTTGGGTTGTATGATTTCTTTATCTATATAAGATATTAAACCATTATCTGATATATGCTTCCCAAATAACTCCCATTGTGTTAGCTGCCTCTTCACCTTTTTGTCAAAATCCTTTGAGGCACAGAAGCATTTGATTTTGAGGAGTTCCCATTTGTCTGTTTTTTTCTTTCACTGCTTTTGCTTTGGTTGTAAAATTTAAGAAGCTAAGTCTTGAAGATGTTTACCTATATTTTCTTCCAGGAATTTTATGGCACTGGTTCTTATATGTAGGTCTTTGATACACTTTGAGTTGTAAGGTAAGAAACCTCTTTCATTCTTTTGGCTATTGATATCCAGTTCTCCCACGATTGTTTATTAAAAAGACTATTCTGCCCCAGTTCAGTAGATATGGGGACTTTGTTAAAATCAGTTGACCATAGATTTGGTGGTCTATCTTTACACTTTTGATTCAATTCCATTGGCCAACAGTTCTATCTTTGTGTCAGTACCATGCTGTTTTGACCACTGTGCCTTTATAATAAGCTTTAAAATCAAGAAGTAGTAATCATCCCACTATGTTCTTCTTTTTTAGGATATTTTTAGCTATTCATGGTCTCTTTCCCTTCTGAATACATTTGTTATGTAGTTTTCCAAATCTTCAATGTAGGTTGCTGGAATTTTTATTGGTATTTCATTGAATCTGTAGATAAATTTGGATAGAATTGACATCTTACCTACATTTAAACTTCTTATCCATGATCATGGAATATTTTTTTCACCCATTTAATTCTTCTTTGATTTCTTTTAACAATGTTATGTCTTTTTCTATGTACAGATCCTTTACACCCTGGATAAGTTTATCACTAGATAATTGATTCTTATAGTTGTTATTTCGAATGGATTTTTTTCTATTGTTCCACAGTCAAGTCATTGCTTGTGTATAAGGCATTATTGATTTTTATACATTAATCTTATATTCTGCCAGTTTGTTGAATTTGTTTATTAGCTTAAGAAGCTTTGCCATAGTTTTATCAGGATTTTCCAAGTACCATATTATTTCATCTTCAAATAATGAAAAGTTTTACTTCTTTCTTTCCAATTTGGATGCTTTTTATTTCTTTTTCAGGCCTGATTACTCTAGCAAGAACTTCTAGTAAAATGTTGAATAATAATGGTGACAGAGGGCATTTTTGTCTCATTCCTGATCTTAGGGGGAAGGCTTTGAGTCATTCCCAATTGAGTAGAATTCTGGCTATGGATTTTCTATACATGTCTGTTACCTTATTAAGGAAGTTTCTATTCCTAACTTTTGAAATTTTTTAATCAGAAAAGTATCTGAATTTTGTGAAATTCTTTTTCATCATCAATCAAGATTATCATGTGATTTTGTCTTTGGTTTTGTTAATGTGCTGTTTTACATTGATTGATTTTCTTGTGTTGAACCACCCCTGCATTCCTAGTAAAAACCCCACTTGATTGTGGTGTATAGTTCTTTTAATGTGTTTTTGGGTTTGTTTTGCTGAGATTTTTTTTTTTTTATATATATATTCATTAGGGAGATTGCCCTATAGTTTTCCTTTCTTGTAGCATCTTTACCCAGTCTTGGTATTGAAGTGATGTTAGCATCATAAAATAAGTTAGGTAGTACTCCTTTTCCTTCAATTTTGTGGAAGACTTTGTACAAGACTGGTGTTAATTCTTTTTTGGAATGTTTGATAAAATTCTCCTGTGAAGTCATCTGGTCCTGGCCTTTTCTTTGTAGGAAAATTTTTGATGATTGAGTGAATCTCTTTATTTGTGATTGTTTTATTAAGATCTTCTGTTTCTTCTCTAGTCAGTATAGGTTCTTTGTGTTTCTAGAAATTTTTCCATTTCCTCTAAGTTGTTTAGTTTGCTGGTGTATAATTTTTCATAGTATCTTCTTATGATTTTTAAAAAATTCCTTCAGCATCCTTGGTAATGACCCCCCTGATTTTGTTTTTTTAAATCCTCTCTCTCTTTTTTTCTTTATAAGCCTATCTAAGGGTCTGTTGATTTTTTTTCTTTTCTTAATTTTCTTAAAGAACCAAGTTTTCATTTTGTTGCTCCTTTCTAATGTTCTTTTATTCTCTAATACATTTAATTCTATTTTATTCTTTGTTATTCCTCTTTTTCTATTTGCTTTGGATTAGTTTGTTGTTCTTTAGTTCCTCCAAAGTGAGCAGATAAGTCCTCAATTTTTGCTCTCTCTTCCTTTTTAATTTATGCATTTAGGGCAATAAAGTTCCCTCTCAGTACTGCCTTTACCACATTCTATAATTTCTGATATGTTGCATTCTCAATTTCATTCAACTCCAGCAATTGTACATTTCTCTAGCAATTTCTTCTTGAATGAATGGTTGTTTATGAGTGCATATCTCCATATATTTGTGAAAGCTCTCGGTTTTGAAAGTCATTGACTTCCAGCTTCACTTCACTGGGATAAGAGAAAGTTCCTTGAATAATTTCAAGTACTTAAAATATATAAAGCACTGTTTTGTGCTCAGGATATGTTCTATAATGGAGAACATTCCATGAACATTAGAGAAAAATGTATATCCTGGTGTTTTGGGTGTTGTAATCTATCTATCTATTTATCTATCTATCTATCTATGTATCTATCTATCTATCTATCTATCTATCTATCTATCTATCTATCTGTTCATTCTAATTCATTTATCAAATTGTTTAAACTCTCTATTTACTTGTTGATCCTCTGTCTCTGTCTAGTTGTTCCATCTATAGAGGAGAGTGGTGTATTGAAGTCTCCCAGAATTATTGTTTAAACATCGATTGCTGCCTTCAGTTTTGCCTATGGTTGCCTCACATATTTTGGAGTTCCTCGATTGTGAGCATAAACATATATAACTTTTATTTTTTTCTGGTTGAATTGCTCCTTTTTTAATATGTAATATCCTTCCTTGTCACTTATGATATTTTTCATTTAAAGTATATTTTTTTCTGATATAATACATCTGGTCCAGCTTTCTTTTGGTTACAGCTTGCATGGAACATATTTTTCCATTCTTTCACTTTCCATCTATTTGCATCCTTAGGACTAAGATGAGTTTCTTGTAAGCAGCAAATAGATTTTTCATATTTCTTAAGCCATTAACTTTCAGAGTTATTGTTGTAAAGGCATTTCTTTAATTTACCATTGTATCCTTTGGTTTTTGTCATATATATATATATATATATATATATATATATATATATATATATATATATATATATATATATGAATATATATTCTTTTCCCTCTTTCATTTTTTATCCTTTAAATCACCCTTAGTGTTACTCTTCAATTCTGTGCCCTCCTCCAGACCTCTGTCTCTTGTCGTTTTTATTAGCCAACAGCTCGTTTTAGTATTTCTGTAGGGCTTATCTCTTGTTGACAAATTCAAGCTTTGTCTGTGAAAATTTTAATCTCTCCCTTACTTTAGAAAGACAATTTTTCTGGATACAGAATTCCTTGCTGGAAATCTTTCATTTTCAGCATCTTATATACATCATACCATTGCGTTCTTACCTCCATGGTGCCTCTTGAGAAGTATGAACTCAGTCTTATGTGTTTTCCCTTGTATGTGGTGAGTTGTTTTTCTGTTGCTGCTTTCAGGACTTTCTGCTTCTTTTAAAAATAGACAGGCTGATTGGTATGTGTTTTGGAAGAGGCCTATTTGGATTTACTCTACTTGTGGTTTGTTGGGATTCTCTGATTTGCATATTTATGTCTTTATAAAGGTTGGGCATTTTCTCCCCATTACGTCCTCAATTAATCTTTCTAGACCTTTACTCTTCTCTTCCCCTTCTGGGATACCAATGATTCTTATATTTGTGTGCTTAATGTCTTCCATCATTTCTTTAAGATGCAATTCCAGTTTTTCTATCTTTTTTTGCCATTTTTTCTTTTGTGAATTCAAATTCAATTGCCTCTAGTTCACTTATTCTTGCTTCTCCCTCTTCAAATCTCCTGCTGTGTGTCTCTAGTAAATTTTGTATTTGGTGTACAATGTCTTTCATCTCTGTGATATCTGCTATTTTTCTACTTATTCCTTAAAATTTTCCTTTATGCTCTTCTATTGTTTCCTTGCTATTCTTTATGTCCTTAGCCAACCCACTGAGTTTATTTGGGATCATTGTATGAACATCTTTGATTAGTTGTTCCAAAGCCTGTGTCTCCTCCAGTATTTTAATTTAGTGATTAGGTAGGGCTACATTTGCATGCAGCTTCATATGGCTTGTGATTTTCTGTTGGCTTCAAGGCATAATTATCTTGATAAGGTTACTTTGGAGGTTGATTTTCCTCAGTCATCTAAGGTTTTATATTTGCAGGACAGGCATTGACATGGGGCAGGGTGCAGTGTCTGTGGGGGTGCACATCAGTAGGGCATGGCACAGGGCTAGACACGGGGAGTGGTTACTACACTGGTGGCCAGGGGCATGGTGTGCTGGATGCAGGCTCACAGGTGGTGACATGGAGGGCATGGGGGCAGGGTGGAGCTCTGGCAAGCCTCAGAGCAAGAGGTAGGGCAAAGCATGAGGGACATGAAGGCAAGACATGGGGGTAGGCAGTTTATTGGGGCTTTGTACATCCATGAGGTGTGGAGTGTGGGGTGCTAGGGTGCAGAGAGCCAGAGCTCAAGTGGTGGTAGGGTGGGGTGCAGATGCATGGTTGCATGTGCATGGGGTGTGGGATGTGGGGATCAATTGTTGGGGTGTAGGTCTTGGGTGGCAGGCTTGGGGGTGCAGGGTGGGAGATGGAAGGGCACAGTTGCAGAGGTGATGGGAATCCTGGGCATATGGATGCATATGTGCAAGTCTCAGGGGCCAGACATTGATGCTTGGGGCACAGGGGTAGAGATACAGTTGGATGGACATAGTAATCAGGACACAGATAGTGGGGAGGTGGCATACATGGTCACATGGGCATGGGACAGCCAAGCATTCCAGCTTGTCTTACTTCTTCATCCCTGCTCCCCTGTTCATTTATCCTGAGGACTTGGGGTTTTCATTTGGAAAAGGGCATGGTAGGCTCAGTGTACTAGGGTAGTTGGTCTCTGTGAGGAAGTAAAGCTCATTTACTGGTTTCCAGGTCCCCAAGGGAGCTCCAGACTGTGAACCTGAAGGGATTAATATTGTAAGTAGCAGACACTTTCCTGGGTGCAGCCTCTTGTCCATGGTGAGGTCCTGATAGAGCCCACTCTCCCGGTTCTCTGTATTTCAATTTCTCAGCTTTTACATCCAAGATCTCCCCATATAGCATAGATGACCCTTCCTGGTCATTTCCACCCTGGGACTGCTGTCCAGGTCTTTTTTTACCACTTCTCTAGCTGTTCCTTGGAGCAGGTGTGAATTCAGTCTATCTTATTCTGCCATCTTCCTGGAAGTCTTTCCATTTACTCTTTACAGACAAAGTACTTATTCTTTATTATGTAACTTTAAAAATTATTAACCTTTACTTGAACTTGCACAAGTACTGTTCTGATCTATGTATACTCATTATTTTTTCATCAATTTTCTATGCTTCTAATCCACCAAAAACATTAACAAATGTCTATTTTGTACCAGTTACATGGCCTTCTAATAAGCATATTTAATACTTAGCTGTAATATTAGCCAGATAATTTTGAGATATTATCTATTTTCCCTTCTTCTAACCTGCTCAAGACACTATTACTGCATCAGTGAGTTGAAGAACTGCTTTAGATCTATAGTCACTGCTTTATGGAGAAGTGACATTCTTGAAGACAATGTGACAAATTCTTGACACTGAGTTTTAAAAATAATTTCTTGAAAATCGTAGCAGAGTTTACAGTCTTGAAAGCCAAAGTGCTTTTGATATGCAAAACCATATAAAAGTCCAAAAACATTGTTTTGGGGTTCAAAGGCAAAAGCCTGAATATAAAGATTAACTCAAGTTGAAAAAATGTAGGCTTACGTAAACTTGAAAAGTTACCGATTAGGTTAAATGAAGGTCCTACAGGTGGGAAGCTGAAATGATTGTGGATCACAGGACTCATTGTCATATAAAAGAAAGATATCACTATCACCTAACTTTAGATCATCATCAGATCAAAGATCAGGAGAAAGAGAAGAAGGAAAATCCTGACTTGAACGAATGGTTACTAAACAGGCATGGAGACTTAAGCAAGAAGTGATCACATATATCAGGAATTGTCAAGATTATGATTTTTGCTATCATTAGAAATGGATTTTGAGCACTAAGTTAAATTATTATAAACAATAAACTTACATTGTTTGCACAATAATTAATATATAAATTTAACCGTTGCTGCCCACAAACTGAAAATCAATTTCTGGAAGGAAATACAGCCAAGAAATAAGAGCTAGCAAGTTTAGATACATGATTACTTTTTCCATTTCTCCACTTAGTCTCACAATGATATTTTCCCTTTTACTTCTTTTTACTTTTTTCTCTCTTAAAAATATGACTGTATCTCAGATTTTTATTTACCTCTTGACTTCTCACACACAGGGTCCAATGTTGAATTACAGGGTTCCAGTTATCATTGGCGTATCTTGATTCCAGTTTCTAACAATTTAGCTGTGGTTGGGTGATTGGGGTAGAATGGGGAGAGGTATGGGAGTTGAATGTTATAAACATGAAAACTAGGACCAAGTTTTTTAGTAGCTATATGTGGTGGGGAATTTTCAAAGAAGAAGAAGATATTAGTTGGTTAGCAACTGCAAGATATGATGACTGAATTTTTATAATAACATTGTTTTCATGGAATAGAAAATCAGACTCAGAAAACACATGCAAATATAAACATCTTATTAATTAATGCTAGCAATATAATGCAAACACAAGCATTTTAACATTATATTTATAGCATAGACATTATCTTTCTCAGCATCAGGAAATTTTATTAGTATCTTTAATCTCTAAAATAAACCCATGAACTCAATCTTTCTTGACAAGAGAGAATTTTTTCCCAATTTACAAGGTAGTTACATTAACAACGGGATTTAGTTTTTACTGACTTGATCATTTAACATCCAATCGTCATAAATCACTAGATAATTCAGGCAAAGGAAGAGTTAGTTCAGTTAATTTGATTACAAAAGATGAAAATATTACTCTGTCTCTAAACTAATGACAACTGAATCTGACATTCCATGGGCTAACATAAATATTATCATTGTGATAGGAGTAGATGTAAGCACAATATGTGACATATGATAAAAATCTAATTAAAAACAGATATTCTATTTTACCTTGAAGCTGTTTTATCGTTAATCTATTTAGATAAATATTTATACATATTTGAAATGGTACAGAATTTAGAGCAACTGCACCTCAAATTTATGTGGCTAAAGACTTTACTATAAGATAAGGCAATAAAGCTTTGGAAACTGCATACTGTTTTAACGTGAGTAAACTTATTAAGAAATGACAGTAATCAGAAGGAAGTGAATATATTTTGTCATTTCCCAACCTATGATTATTTTGGTTTCTTAAAATTCAGAACTGAAAATGTTTGGCCTATGTATCTTCTAATTTTTGTGCTGACATCAACTATTAACCTGCATCTACTTGTATAATATCAGAAATAAAAGAGGAGTACCATATTTATGTAGAGGATAACTCTGAAGAAACATTGAGAGAGCAGGTGGTTGGGACTAGGAGTGTTATCTGTGAATTTTTGTTCAATATCTGTAGGATTATCTTACAAAATCTTTAAGAAATAGCCAGTTACTTATAAATGTCCACAATAAAGGTAGAGCATTCAGTAGAGTGAGTGATAGCAACCAGGGAGGTGAATGGGTTCTCAAGCTCTGTACCCTTATCGTTGAGAATTGCCTATATAAAAATGACGGGGAGAATATGTGATGCCTTAGACAAACGATAGTGGAGCAAAAATGAGGAAGAATAATTACCTGTATACACTGAATCTGAGTAATTCTTCAATGTGGGAAGGTGAGCTGTCTTACAGGTGTCCAGGATATTGTTGCATATTCAGAATGGTGAAGATGGTACGGTTGTATGTTGTGTTGGTAGAAGGTGATAATTACTCTTTCAGGAGATTATTAATGTTACTACTTCTCAAAAGGAAGCTTCCGAGTGGGAAGTAAGACTGCAGTAGTTGCCCATGTGTCGAATCCCTCAGTTCAATAGTACTAGAGATTTTGCCTTAATTTCCTATGACAAAATTAACTACTCAATAAACGTATTGCAATTCCAGGAAAATAAGCAAACCAATATTGTGCAACAGGGTTAAAATGTTGCCAGTAAGGGATGGTAAACAATCCATTAGTATCATTCTTCAATTTAATCATGAATTCATTTGTAAGAATGTTTACTCAAAAGGAAATGAGAACTAAACAAACATGTACAGAAAGAGGAAAATATAATACGTCCGGAATATGGGATCGTATTGGTAAGAGAAGTTAGCGTGGAAGGCGTAATTCCACTAATAAATGAATACCTGTGCCTGCCCCATCTAGTTTATTTGGGTATATAAAGAATCTTCTCTTGTCTTTTTAAGAAAATCATAAAATTTTATTATAGAGTAAGAATTAAAAAAATGAGCGTGTGCTTAAAAAAACCCTCGGCACTCTCGGAGTTTTTTCAAAGACTCAATTGAAAAGTAAAGTTGTCAAGATCATGTCTTAAATGAGTGCACCTACATAGAGAAAAAAAGAATTTATCTTTCTTGAGAAATTTATTCACATACATTGTCATATCATATACATTGTAAACATGAAATTAAAGATAAATAAAAGATACATCTTAAATATGCAAAAATTAAATGAATTACAATAAAAAATAGCATTCATTTCATAGTGGTTATTTTATAAAATATGTTAGGTAGGCAATGCTTTCTGGCTTAATTGTACAATAAGCATTATTTCAAATAAAAGGCATGCAAGAAAGCAGCAACTGTATGCAAATTATATGATTCAGCTCCTCACAAGTTCCTTACTGTGAAATCTACCATGTCAGAAAAACCCAGTTTTAACACCCCAAAATAAACTATTATCCTAAAAATTCAATGTAGCTGAAACAGTCACAAGGTTTCCCCTTGATGGAGAGCAAGAGCTATGGCTGGAAGAGTGCTAAGGGGACAATGAAACCTTACCCTTCACTTGGTTTGAAGTCAGAGCCTATACCAGCTAGGAAACAGAAAGCTGCTTTCTAATGTGGCTAAGTGCATTCTAAACCTTAATGCCCTCCATATCTACTTTTATATATCCATTTTGTCACTATTATTAGCATTGTTGAGACATGCCCTTTGGCAGAATACTTTATCCCCACATTTTCCGAAAAGAAAAGCTGAGAACCAAGAATTTTTGCATCAATCAGAAGAAAGTCAGAATAAATAAATTGTGGCCAGATCCCAGAAGCCTGTGGATCTACCTGAGTGACTCAATATCAGAAAATAGGATTTGTGACACAAACTGGATGATCAGACTAGTAAACATATGAAGACTCTCTAAACATTGCAGAGAAAATATATTCCAGTGATGTTCCAAAGGTGAGAAAAATTTAAAGAATACAACAAAGAAACAAATAAGTCACAGCAAGACAGTCCTGCTCTATCTTGTTTTTCATTCTTAAGAAAGGAGACCCAAGTCTTTAAAACATTTCTAAGAAAAGGCATTCTTAGAAAAAAATGTAATTACATGAAAAAGATGGAAGGATCTAGTTTGTGTCCTCAACAAAAAATTAAGATAATATGGAATCTATAACATGTAAAGTGAAATATCAAATGAGAGACAATAGAATGATTTGAAAAATGAAAGGGAAACAGAAAAACAAAAGAGATGCTTAAGATACAGAAAGACTGAGAAAATAAAAATGCAGTAAGCAGGTGGTGCAATGGTGTCAGTGGCAGAATTCTCTCCTGCCATGCCAGAGACCCGGGTTCAATTCTCAGAACCTGCATAAGCCAAAAAAAAAAATGCAATAAGCAAACTAAAAGTCTTTATTAGAATACATAACTATCAGAATATGCATTGCAGATAAGATTATGAAATTAATGAGATGGAGGACAAACTTGTGGAGATTTCTCTAGCTTCAGAAATAAAAGAAAGATCAAAGGATTTACAATCATGGGGGAATATCTACCTCAGAAAATGGAGTTTCAATATAGTAAAAAAATACTATTCCTGTAGAAAAGAGCAGAAGAAACTGGAATAGGTGCAGTCATCAACATTCTGTGAGAGGAAAACTTTGCCAGATTAAAGATGATTGAATGCAGGGTTCAATGTTTTAAGTACCAGGCAAGGCTAATAAACAGAGATTAGCACCAATGCCAAACTTATTACAAGTATTTTAAAACTATAAGAAAGGTATTGTACAAGAATCAGAGTTAAAAATAAGACTATCCAGAAAAAAAGGAAAATCAAACTGAAGCTAGACACTAAATTTTAGGGCTAATAATATCTGAAGCACTATGATTCAGCCCCCTTTCCACCACCACAGAATTATTCTACCCTTTTCTCTTCACAGTCTTCACTTTGGCAATGATATTCAATCATTGGTGGTTGGATATGAATTTAAAGAGACTTCTCAGAGAGTTTTATGTGTACTAGGATGATAATTCCTCTTCATTCACCATCCTTCTGCTTCCAAACCTTTTCTCCTCTAACTCTACCTTAACACGTACAACTGGGAGTGCATTTGTCCTGTGAATCACATCTTTTCAAAATTTGGAAAGGAAACACAAAAACTTGAGAATAGAACAATCCAAATAATTGCTATTTATGTCCAAATGAAAAAGCAAGATATTATCAGGTATGAATAGGCTTTGAAAATATGGTACTTAAAAATTCTTTCACAAAACACCAACCTAAAATTGACTCCCTATTACATGAGGTGACACAAGACAGAGTTCTTATTTAAAAATACTGGCAGTGAGCATTAAAAATGTGCAAAAAATTTAAGTGCTGCATGCAAAGATAAATATTTTTAAAGGGAAAAAACTAAGTAAATGTTGAATGAAAAAATGATTTTTAGAAAAGAAATTGTTTTAGTTTTCCTGGATGCTCAAATATCATGAAATGGATTGGGCAAAACTAAATGTTAATTACTGGGTCACTTATTGCTAAGTAAATTAACACTAGCAGTAATCCTTGGTCTTTTCCGTTGCATGGCAGTGTACATGGTTACCTCTCCTGCCTTTTCACTTCTATACAATGCTCCATTGACTTTAGCTTTTAGCTGCTCCCTCTTTCCATTCATCTACCTTCTTTCCATCTGTCTGAATTTCATTTTGCTTATAAACTACTCCAGTAATAGCATTAGATCTATCCTTATTGGTTTGGACCATCCCTTAACTAAAGAAACTTCATCAAAAGGTCCTGCTTACAATGGCTTCATACTAAGAGGAATGGATTAAGTTTAAGAATATGTTTTTTCTGGGGTACATAACTCCGAGCCACCAATAACATATTGAAACCAATGACATAGATCTAAAATGTTTATATCTTCAGCTACACAAAAAATAGTAAATATTCCAGTATCAGAGTGCTTGAAATATGGGAGATTATGTTCACATCTTATGTAGGAGACATCAATAAAGGTCATTCATTAAAAAAGTTAATAAAATAATTTCAAATGACAACTATTAGAGTTAAAAGGTGATAGTAGAGCCTACTTGATTAAAAAAAAAGAGAAAGAAACAGAAAATGAAAGTCAAATAAAAATGTGTGAAGCCAATGAAAGAGAAACAAAAGACTAAACAAGATGACAGAGTGAATTAATTGATTTTGGTAAATGCAAAAAAATAAAATTTTCTTCATTTTCTTGACTGGCAAGAAGAAATGATACACATGCAACCAATGTGTGTTTAGATCATTTCTAATTTAATAACCTGAAGACATACATTACTGGGGAAAGTGTTAGTGTCCACATAGAGCAGAAGATGTGGTAAAATCCAGAGCAGTTTCCCTTGGACTCAGAGACCCTAAGTGAGGCCTGGGATGTGCATTTGTCAAAGACTTGACATATCTGGAAATCTCCATTCTTGCTAGGCTACTTTGTGCTGTAATAATGATCCTATCAGAATATATACTAAATATCTAAGTGCTTCCTTTAAGTAATTGTTTGTAGTATTGCACTATCCTATTTCTTGGAAAAACAGCAACAACAACTCAGCCATAGTAAGATGCATTCTCTTCTAAAAGGAGGAAGAATCTGTGGCTAGTTTTCCTTGAACAATATCTCTATTCATTTGCCGTTGTTATTCCTGTCAGCAGTCTTTGAAAGCCACTCCACTCAACATTGGGTAGCTTAGCAAGATGTATGGTTGTATCACAGGAGCAAGCCATAGCATTGGCAAGACTTTACATTAAAAGTAGCAAATGTGGGCGACTGCCATGCTGGAGGTCTGGAGTTCAATCCCTGGTGCCTCCTGCCCATATGCAAATTAAAAAAAAAATTTAATGGGAGAAAACCCAAATTTCCATGAACAGTAATAAAGCAGGTAACATCAAAAAAAAAAAAAGTAGCAAATGATGGAGCAAATAGCATTATTGCCATAAAAACCACCCAGGCACACCCGAAACTTCCAGGCATAATCTACACCACTGCTGAAGAAATTGAAGCAGCTGGAGGAAAGGCCTTACCATATGTTGTTGTTGTGAGAGATGAACAATATATCAGTGATGCAAAGGAGAAGGCAGTTGAGAAATCCGGAGGTGTAGTGCCTTAATTTTGAAATAATTATTGCATATTAGTAAAATATAGGTATCATTTTAATTTAATTATATACATATGTTTTAATTTTTTTTTATGTTTTGAGTATCTGAATCTTTGGAGTATTAACCAGAATTGAGGATCTACTCATCCAGAAGCAATCCAAAAACAAATTTGAAGGCATCAAGAACTTGCTCTTCTAGAGGATAAATGTGTTATATAGCTACATCAGAAAGAAAACTTCCATGAGAAGAGGGTTCAGTTACAGAGGCAAATAACTCCATATATAGACAATTGAAAGAACTTAAATATATGATAAAGCTGAGGCTACAGGATATTCAGCTATTTAATAAATGGTGCTGGGAAAAGTTTTTAAATTATTTGAATAAAAATACAACTAGATTCCTGAAAATATTATATATAAAAATAATAGTAGAATATAAAAATCATTGTAAAAGTTATAAGAAAGGGCAGTGGGAAAATTAAGAAATGAACACTAAAGTTGATTCTTTGAATAATCCTAGTTTGGGGGAGATATTGTATAAATATATAGGTATATGAGTATTCTTTCTATATTATTAAGCATAAATATTTCTGAAAAGTATAAATATATTCCTCTTTTATTTTTTAAAGTAAAGGAAACATTGAATATATAGAGAATTTTTAATAAAACACAGTTTAGGTGAAAGTAAAAGTTATATCCAAAACTAATCAGAAGCAGTGAGCACCCACAGATCCATAGTAGATAGAAATTTCAGATGGATTTTGCAAAGTAATGTACTAGCCAAAGGGCCCAAGAAGTAAACTGACTGTGTGCACTAGACCCATGTATCCTAGGTGAAAAACGTTAAGATTGTGTCAGCAAATTATAAAGACATTGTAAGGGGTACGTTATGACAATATACCAGGAATAGACTTGGACCTGAAAAAGAAAAGGTGGACACAAGAAGAGGAAATCTCTATATTGTCTAGAGCTGGACTTCCTATTTGAGAAAAAGTATTTGATTACAGGTTTGCGAGGCAAAGGATCTACAGTTGGGATAAAATGAAAGTAGATTTTTTTTTCTTAACTCATCTTTGAATTGTTAATAAGAGTGATAGGCCCACTAGGTATGTGTTGAGTGAGAAATAGTCATTATATTTGATTTGTTGCTAGTGATTTAAGGGTTGTTTGGCTGTAGGTTACTGGAGGGTCTCAGGTCAAAGAGTCAATATAAAGGAAAGGTGCAGAGGGAAAACAAAATGTAAAAAATATTTGCCTACGTACATTTTCTACATATCTCAAACTTAAACATTAAACACTTACAGTGTTTTGGAATTATGTACCTCAGTAAAAGCATGTTCTTAAGCTTAATCCATTACTGTGAGTGTGAACCCATTGTAAGTAAGACCTTTTGGAGAGGTTATTTTAAGTTTCATTCATTCAATCAAGATTGGTCTTAATACTAATAGTAGAGTCCTTTATGAGCAGAATGAATTTCAAACATCCAGAGAGAAAGCGACCAGAAGGAAGACGTTGAAGATCAAGGGAACCCAGAAGAGAAGGTGGATGTCAGGAGAAGCTGTGACCTGCATTGCTATGTGACAGAGGAGCAAAGGGTGATGGATCACTGTTAACTAGCTCCAGAATGCCAGTCTTACAAATCCATTGCATGGTATTTGCTTGAATAGCCAAGGAAAATAAAAGCAACACTAAAATTAGTTTAAAAGGCAAATGACAAATTCATAATCAATACTTGAAACATATATGGACAATGGTTTATTGTCTTTAATAAAATAATCTTCTATAACAATAAGACAGGATAAATTCCCAATGGAAATAAGGAAAACAACATGTAACAGATGAACAAAGGAATACATGCAAAAATCAAATCAACTTATTACAGTTTTATGTACCCCTTGAATTAAGAAATGCAAAGATAATATTTGTGGTGGAGGAGAAAGTGATAAGGCCACTTTTCTTAATCTGCTGGTGACTACATTCCTATAAAATTTTAGAGTGCAATTTGACAATATTTATCAAGGACCTTAGAAATATCCAGGACCTTCCACATTTCAATTTTCCTTCTAAACCTACAAAGCAAGGACATAATCAGAAAACTGTTTACAAGGATATCTATAGCAAAATTATTTACAAACAACAGAAAAGAATAAAAAGAACTAAGATTGTATAAAATAATTTTGTTTAATTAAAACATCTTAAATATTTTCAGCTAATTCCCTGACAGCTAATTTGTTTATTTTACTTGTATAGTTTGCTATTCAACTGACAATAATACCATTGAGAAATAATCTGTTTCACCATTTTGCCTAGATTCTCATCATGCCATTTAAATATCCAAATAAAAATGGGGTAAGAAATATACAAGGTACAATGTCTTGATTAAAGAATCTAACTAGAAAAATAATTGCTTTCTCTAGTCACACTGATATTCACAGAGGAAACAGAAAGGGAACAGAATGTAAAATTTTATTTTTATAAAATGAAGTCCATGGGCCATTTTTATCTTAAAAATATGAGTTGGTGCTTCTTAAAAAAATATATACAGTGAAGTACTACGGTGGCTCACTCAGTGGCAGAGTTCTCACCTGCCATGCCGGAGACCTGGGTTCGATTCCTTGTGCCTGCTCATGAAAAAAATATATATTATATACAGAAGAGATTGAATGGAAAAATGTTAAATCACATTGAGTTTTCTATTAATTATTGCTGAGAACATATCTCCACTGCATTTTCTTTATCAAGAAAAATTATTTGATATTCACTTGAATTAATTGCTACCAAATGAACAGTTTTGTTTTTATTAATATTTATATATCAGTTTTTATCCATATTTTATGAGATTTCCTAAGTTACATCTTTATAATTAAAATATAAAACTTGAAATTCAATTTGTACTACCTAATGACCCCAATTTAGACCATTTTGGAGCTTAAAAATAGAAAGGAATAAATTGTGAATTTATCTGCAAATAACCCTATTTGGTGCCTGAGACTTTTCTGAATCCACTGAAACAGGGTTAGTTCCTATGGTGATGCAAGGATAATGAACTTTGAGGTTTGGGGTTCCTTAACTTTAGAGACGAATGGATCTCAAGACATCCAGCCTTTTTATAGAGAATCATAGTAATGAGATGAAAGATGCTAATGACAGAACTGTATTCTGGTGACAGAATAATATTTTAAAATCACTTCTTTTTCTGGAAAAATATATCCTTTTTTTTGAAGTGAATTCTCAGCTAGCCCTAGACTCAGCTCTGTGGTGCAATTCAGACCTCCTGGATAGAAAGAACTTGGCATTACAGGTTTGCTGTCACACTGGAAATGTGGAGAAACATATGCACAAGAGACAATGTCAGACTGATCCTGTTAGGCCTAATGATATAAGGAAAACAGTGGGGAATAGAATATTTTTTATACAATTAATGCATAGCAATTAAGAAAGGGTCTTAGGAAAATATAAATTAAAAAAAACTTTATATATAAAGTTCATGCTGATTATAGACAGGCAGAATTTTTCTTTCTTTATTTCTCAAATTCCTTTTTCTCCTTGGGACTCCTGCTTTGCTGTTTCATTAATCTCTGGCTAGTGTAAGCATCTGGAAAATCTATATTAATACTTATTATGACAAGAGAAAAAAGTAAATGGGGTGGGAATGATCACCTGTAAGGCATTCACTCCTTGTCAAATTGTTTGGTAGCTTCTGGTCTTCCCAAATCAATGTACAGTAAACAATGTTTTGCTCCATAGATAATGCTGCACAAACAACTTTCAATTGGTTAGCTTTGCAATTGTAAAATTTACATAGTTCAAAGAATACAGAATGAAAACCCTTAGAACATAAAACTTAAATTTAGGACCAAGATAGAGTATACACATGCTTGCTGAAGGAATGGTGCTTTGTGCTCCCAGATCTGACCATTTCCTTATTGTCGAGCTTCTTCCAATAGAGTGATAAATAAGAATCGTTATTAGTTCTACATGATTAAATAAAGATATGGAATAAACATCAACAGCTCAGAAAGACCCCACAAGGCTTTCTTGAGGAAATAGCATGAAACTTAATTGATTGATTGACATCATTCTCAAGAAGGAGCTTAGATTCAAATTGTAATAATATAAGTCTATGGACACATTTTTCCTTAACGAACCAACTAAGAAAAACAAAACACATTGTTTTATTAATGGAAACTACTGAGTAGCCTGACACTGACTTTGGAAAAAGTAGGAATAAGTTCTGTAAAGGAATTTGAAGACCACCTACTACTGATGCAACCCCTCATTTGCAGATGAAGGAACATAGATATAGAGAAGATAAAGTGCCCACAAAGTCACATTGTGAATTGGCAGCAATCTGAGAGATTCTGCCAACCTGCGCAATTTCTTAATACCAGAGACTTGAGATGCTTCAAAGTCAACATGAAGTAATTAAAAAAAATATTATTATCATTGTATTTTGCTTTAAAAGATACTCCTGGTGAAGAATATATGCTATCAGGATAAGCAGAGTTGGGATGTTGCTTTATTAATGAATGGCAAAACACCAGCTAAAAGTAACTTATTACTGAAATGGCCATTCATGAGTCTTGACTCTGAGTTTCATGAGGTATATAGTGCTTAGAAGAAATCACAAAATTGGGGGGATCATGGAAACAAAGGCAGAATATGAGTAGAAAAACTGACTTTGTGCTCACATGTCTTAGCTATCATAAAAGGAAACAAATGATCAGAAACAGTCCTAGAGGATTTTCTGTCAACGAATTCTCTAGTGTTTTCAGAAAGAAAGATCACCTAACTCATGAATTAACTGGAAGTAAAGTGCAGTGAAGTCAGCGTACAGTGATCTATTTGTACTATCCAGCATGTTTGTTGTTGGAATCCCAGGCTGCTTGAGGGTAATTGCTAAGGTTAGAAACTCTGCAAGATAGGAACAATAGCTAGTATATTAAAATAATACTTTATTTGTATTACATGTGGTAAATGCTTAAACATCTCATCTCTTTTGGACCAAAATCATGTCTACCTCTTCTCTATTCTCATAAAACAAACTATTTCATGACTGTTCAAAAGAACTGTCCTCCTTTTGAGCTGATTTCATCTTGCTATGGATTCCAACTGTGAGAAACATACATGATTTGTTTGGCTATCTTCCCTTGGAGACAGCATTATTGTAATGTATAGAAATGTGGAAACTGGCTTGAATATTGGGAGAGTAAAGAATAATGGTCTCATGTTCAAGAGATAGCATTAGAATAAGTAGTTAGGTCTACTTTGGGTTTGCTTAAAAATTGGCTGAAAGAAATGGTACTAAATGTTAAAGAATGATTAGTCTCAACTATGAAGTGTCTGAAAAGTTACCCTGCTAGTAAGCTAACATGTTAGCCTGCCACTATTTTCTCCCTTTCTCTTTCTCTCTCTCTCTCTCTCTCTCTCTCTCTCTCTCTCTCACACACACACACACACACACACACACACACACTAGACCTCTGGCTCAGAGGTTTTTTATGTTCTCACACAGCAATCTTAGCCATGATTGTTCTGCATTCCAATTCTTCACAGGGTGAGACAAGAGAGCCAGATGTCACCTGCACATGCAGTAGGATTTGCACCACAGGAAAGAAAACTCCAAATGAGGCCTTCTGAGCATTATAAAGTTATTGATACTTTGAACTCTCTTCCCTTCCAGAGAGAGAAAGAGAAAGAAAGAGAAGGACTTTTCTCTGGAATGTAAACAAATCCTCTCTGGGGAAGAGCAGGAAAGAACTCTGCCCTGGAATGTCAGGAAAAGCTCCACAGAAATAAGAAAGAAGTCTCTGTATTTGTTACCCTAGAATGCATGTAAATGGCTCTAGGGCAATACATAATAACTAATGTCCAAGGCCTGCTTGCCATTCAAGCACTCGGCCTGGACTGTAGAGAAACATGAAAACATTCATAGAGAATAGAGTTATTTCCCAATAATGAAAACTTGCTTGGTGGCATGATATGAAAGGGGTTGAATTACATCCCAGGAAAATAAAGAAACAAAACAAGATAAACTCTTAGAGGATAGGAATGATTCCTGTGCTTCTTTATTAACTTTCTTATAACAGCATTGTTTTAGACTCTGTTAATACTGAAATATAAAATGATACAGAGAGGCCAAATTCCATCCTTTCACCCAACTCTATTGTAATATATTTTGAACAAATATGGCTCATGGAATCCAATCACAAAGCCATTTTACATTATTTCCCAATGTTCCTTTAAAATTTATTTACTGTGGAATATTTACCTCCAGGTAAAAAATTCAGCAAATTCTATGTTTTTTATCTAATTATTCTTATTTACTAAGTTTAATAAAAATTAATCACAAACCACAGTTTCAAATGGCTACTTAAAATATTCAGTCTTCTTGTAATAGTCAATGTTTCCAACATTATCCATTCTCTCATGTAGAAAAGGCTACCCACAGTCATGTGATGCCTAGGAAAGAGAAATAGTTGCAGCTTCTTTCTTTGTTATTCATCTCTGAAACACATCAACTGTTTTCCTATTTCTCCAGACTTGAAGCTAGAGAAGAGAAGACAGGTAAGGGGAACAGGAAATTTCTGACTTTATGAGACAGTTTCCTAATTACTATGCCTGGAGTCTAAAGCTGAATTTATCTTAAGAGTGTGGAGGTTGGGGGTGGGGGGATGAAATTCTTCATACTTACATCAATCCTGGAAATCTTCTAATTTTATCCATAGGAAAATACATCATTGATTTAACTGATTGCTTCATCCCTTCCATAGTACCTTTAAATATTGACATTGACTGTACTGTAAGGCCTAAGATTAATATTATGTTCTGCCTTGACATCTAGTAGAATCAGAAGGACTCAAATGACCCAATTACGAGTACCACTCCTATTCTGCTCCTGCTAATAAGGATCCCCAGCCAAACAATCACCTTTATTCTGGACACTAAGCACAGTTCCTGCTTATCCCTGAGTATTGGGCTTCAGTTCCCTGCCAGCCTGTGGAATTATTCAAACAAGACAGTCACATCCTCCCTTGGAACTAGAGGCACTTCACTCTCATGTCACTACAAAACCTGACTTTCACAACCTCTGCAGGTTCACTCTCTTTCCAAGTGCAACTCCCATGTGGCCCTGCCTGCAACCTCCTCTTCTCGTGGTCTATGAATATATGCATAGGTTGTAAGTATATATTTTTGTATATGCATTTGTATGTTGATATACGTGTCAGTCTCATCTTTCCAGAATCAGGAGTCATATGTTTGGCCGCTCAATCATTCAGAAGGTAAAGAGGAGATGAATAAAATATTGACTTCTAGCTTTTGTTTACTGTGGTCTTATAACTGCTTCAGTTGGTCCTATTGGACAGCTCATAAGATTAACTCGTGGTAAGGCATTCTTACAGGTGGTACACTTATGAGTGATACACATTCATGAAACATTTGGCACTACAAAGTTTTGGCGTATGAGAAGACTCCCATGTGCTGCCTCTCCTTGGCTCATCTCTCAGAAGCTAGCTAGCAACACATCTTTTTTTCTTTAGATTTCCAGGCAAAAGTCATCAACCAGTCTACCATGTGTCACCTCTTCTTCCTCAAAGTCAATGAACTAAATATTAAATTCTCTGATTTCCTTAAATTCTGTGCCTCTCTTGACTTGAGTAAGAGAAAAACATGTATCATTCCTTTCATTCTCCCACTCTAAGTGGCCCACAGAAATTTTCTACAAAGAAGTCTCATTATGAATTCTCCATTCTCCAACATTCCATCCTTTGAAACTATCAAAGTTTCAAAGTGAGTAAGGGGTTTAAGACTGATTCTCAGTCACTTCCCTTAGAACATTTGTAAAGGTAGTCTCCCCTCAAGGCTAGAATCTAACATCTACATTCTTTACCCTAAATTAAAGCAAGGAATGTCTTATTTAACTGCCTATTGCGGTATCATCAGCTTTTCAAGGGCAGTAATTAGCTCTTATATTTCTTTTCTATAGCATGATTTGCTGTGGTTTCAGAAGACAAATACAACTTGCCTATGAACTGAAAAAGACATTACTCAAATGCATTTTTAATAACTTATACTAAAAAATGTGATTTATAGACACATATCCAGGATTGACTCTGTTGTGGAAAAGAACACAGTTTATGGAGTCAAATTGAATTGGATGAATATTCTCACTCTTACTTATTGTATCAAGGTCACAATGCTTAATTTCTCTGAGTCTCAGTGTTCCAATCTATAAATTTGGGATGAAATTGCTTTGCAGCCCCTTTGTAAGAATTGTGCACAATATATGTAAAGTTGAGAAATATTTGACACACAGGAAACACGCAAAAATTGGATATTTTTCTGTTATTGTTTTATACCAAGTTGAAATCTTGAAATAACTTGCAAATATCTATTTAAAATTTCATCTTCATTTTGCCCTGCTAATCCTCTGCTACAAATACTAATAAAGGCAAAAACCAAGATGGAGGGGAAAACAGAACAGAAAGGGGAAAAGGTTCTTAACCTACCAGATTTTGTGTTCCACAGGTAATTCATTAATGCCTGAAACCTTGGTGATTATGATGTTGAAAAAAACACTGCATAAAATGATTCATACTGGTATACAAAAAGTCTAGAATAACTATAATCTGAAATAAAGAAATTAAAAAAAACACTTAGGAAAGTAAAAGTTCTCAAAATCCAAATTTTATAAAATAAAGTTTAGGTTTTAAAAATATGAACATTCATATTAAAATATTCATGTTAGTAAAGAAAAACAAGCAAAAACATTTAAAGTGTAAAAATGGGAGTATTTATAACCAATAATATTTTAAGGAATGATTTTCACAGAAATGAAAATCTCTATGTCTGGATAAAAATTGTGCTTACCCTAAGCCTTAATAGATTATTGTTATAATACCAGAAGAAAAAGTGTAATGTTTTTTTTTGGAAGAGAATATGCCACTTTTTAACATGTTCACAAGATACTAATAATTAACATTCAAATAGTAATACTTGTATATTGCTATACATATAAATGGAGCTGGGGAACAAATCTATTGTAGAAGAATATAAAATACAACTTAGATGCTGTATTTGTCCCTAATTCAGGCATAGTTTTTCAAACAGACCTAGAACATTCTACTTTAACTGGCTTTTATGATGTGCAAATAACCAAAAAAATTTTGTATTCAAACTGTTAGGAAGGCCAACAGCTTTTTAATACTAAGGCCATAATTCAAATTATGACAAATAAACCTGTTGAGACTTTGAGGAATTTCTCTTAATAGAGAAAGGTGCTAATATTTCCAAAGTGTGATTTAATAGACTCTGAGTTGTGTTAGTTAATAAAGATATTTTATTGATGTATTTATACAGTGTAACAAAACAACTTCTGAAAATGCTTTCTTATTTTTTTTTTAAATATTTTAGACAATTTCTTCACCCTGACATGGTGCCATTGCCTAGCATTGATTTGCTAATTAAGTACCAAGGATATATTAAAATGTTAATGATAATATTGTTTTAAGAATGTAATATTTATTAAAATATTAAACAGAACACTAAAATAAATTAATATATGAATGATTATATGTGAATAAAATGTATTCCAGTTTAGTCTTTAAATCAGCACTGTCCAATAGGACTTTACACAATGGTAGAAATGTTTCTGCACTGTGCAATATGGTATCCAGTATACATGTGCCTATTGAACACTTGAAATATAGATAATGTAACTTGAGCAACTAAATTTTAATTTTATGTAACACTAATTCATTTAAATTGTAATTTACATAGCCACATGTGGCTAATTTCCTTATATTAGACTATGTGCTCTTAAAAAATTAACTACACATGTCATAGATCTTATTATCAAAGGAATGCATTGGAGTGAAAATTACTCATCAAATCCTTTAATTATATGCACATCATTAGTTGATTTTTAAAAATTGCTTAAAGTGATACTACTAGATAAAACATGTCTTGTCTGATCTGTGATTTGACCAAAAGAATTGCATAATACCCTCTGATTTTCCCAGCAACTAGAACTTTGTTGTAACCAGAGAGTGACCAGATGCTCTGCAACCTGAGTTTCAATTTCAGGATTTTGATATCGACCAAGAAGGAGACGTGGCCACTAGATGACAAACAAAAGCTATTTATTGGTGGCTCCCATGATGACAAATATGCATGTGAGCTGAAGTCCCTCACAGTAGGAAACTTTCCATAAGCCAGAGGTTCCAGGGAGCCACCAAAGAGAAGGATGGAAAAGGAAAACTTCAAAACTTCTGGGAGAGAAGAGAAAGGAAGGAAAGAGAGGGGGGCTTATGTGTCTAGGTATTACAGAATCAGCATGGTGGGGCTCCTAGTCTAGAGAGCTCTGAGGTGCCAAAGCAGCTTGTGACCTTGTAAGTGCAGAGTCTTTTCTACTCGACTAAGAATAGATGCTGGTCAAAGTTGGGTGAAGTTTTGTGGAGTATGCAAAACAGAGTAACTCCAAATGGCTCAAAATCACTATTTGGGCTAATTTTTGAACAAAATGGATTTGTAAGAATTTGGATTTGGCATCAGTGGGTTTTTTTTTTTAATGAACTAGGGCTGCTATAAAGAAATAAGCAACATGCAGGTCCACCATACATAGGTTTTCCTTTACTCATTTTTATCAGTGTTTCTCATACTGACTGGTCCCAGAAAGTTAACAACTTGGCTACCATTGCTAATGGTTCCAACAGCGCTGCCTCTTTTGTCACCTGCTCCACTCTTCCCACCAAAGTTAGGTTCCTGCAGGAAAAGTGGAGGATCTAGAACATGCCTTCACCTGTATCACTATAATCCACCTATAAGCACCTCTGTTAGGTCTCATTTTTCTGTCATGGTGGCCAATATTATAGAAATCAACTAGTATGGAAGTATTAGTATATTTTAACAATTGTTACAGCCCTGTACTGCTACAACTGGTTGATTATGAACATTGATTATATGGCCTTAGGAAGTGGTTTTTTTAAATTTTTGAGCATTTGATTAGTGTCATAGGTATAAATAGGGGCTCAGATTGTAGTTTGTATATATTACTTAGGACATGCATAAAACATTTTAAAGAGCTGCATTTTGTTTAATAGTAGGGATGCAAGAGAAATCAAAGAATGTTTACCCACTTGAAACAACACCTTTTTACTTTCTGTCTGGATGACTTCTGTTTGGTTGATTTATTAATACATTTTGGTCTTTGCTGATGTAGTTTAACATCTGTTCAATTATATTCTTAACACACATTTCCTCTACATGTTTTCTGCTCCATTTTCTCTTTGTTCTCTTGGACAAATTGACTGATGTTGACTTCATTTGATATGTGGACTTTTAAAGGTTAAGTGGAGATTATGGAAGGGAAGTAAGGCATCATGATGAAATTGGAGAAAATCAAAGGAAGAAGGATGGCAGAAAAGATGTTCAACAGAAACAGAGAGAAAGAATAGTAAGATAATAAAAGAGACAGATTTTTAAAATCTAGAATATTGGCTGTTAAATCTTTTACTAATTTGATTGGGTTTTTTTTCATAAAATTTTGCCATTTTCAATAAAAACCTCATAAAGATATTATTACCTTAGCTGTCTGAAAAAATCCATTGTACTGAAGTCATGATGTCAGAGAAAGAAATGTTTCCCATATTCTTTTTCCTGTGCTTTCTCCTAATTGCTTAAATTTGCAACATAATCTCTTAACAGGTTTAACCTCTTCTGAATGAAAATAAACTTTTACATTGTAATTCTGAAGCTTTCTTAAGGTTTCAAGTGTCAATCTTCTTATGATTTGTACTTTCAGTTTTCCCTTGTCTTTATTTTCTCTTTCATATTCTGCAGAGCCTTCAACAGACAATAAGAAAATAAAGAGAAGTTTAGGATCCAAGCTGTACTTCAATTTCTGTTCATTATTCTTTCTACTACTCATTATGGGAATCAAAACTACCAGTTCAACTGTGCAATATGCAGAAATTCTGTGCTAATATCGAAAATGCTCTTTTAAAACAATACAGTATAATTGTTAAATCACATCCTAGAAAAACACATACACACATTTACTTGATTCTTTGACTCAGTTTGTAAGAGTTATGTGTCACTTTCACCACCTAGTAATTTTTACTCACAACATTTTTTATTGAATCAGTTCATATAAGATATTAGAAAAATTCTCAATTATGTGTCATTTGTTAACACAGATTTCTGTGGACTTTGAAATGTAGAGGGGGGAAATGTGAATCTTTTTTGCAGAGATATTAGGACAAAATAATTTTAGTTATTTTGAGATTTAAAATCGTAACAATAGAAAATTTGTAACATTTGCTAGAGTTGTTTTTAATTACATAATGAAAGGCAATGAAAAGATTATATATACATAAACTGTAACACAATGCTGGGATGCAGAAAATGGCAAGGGGATCACATAATAGTTGCACGTAGAAATGAAAACTAATTATCATGACTAGAGTTCTATTGTGTGTGTTTATATAGAAATATAAAACATTTTAATCTTGAGAGCCTATAGAAAAATGTCAGAAGGAGTCTTTCTAATTTAACCCTCCCATCCAATATTTTTAATAATCAGAGCTATTTCCCTGATCTGGGAACATGCAGTTAAACTGAGGAGAGCAGAAATATCAATTATAGATATTTTAAAAACACAATATTACTTGCTGCCTTCTTCTATTACCTTTGCACAGAGTAAAAGTGAACAATTTAGTTACTCATATGGATATGACTATAATGTTATCATATCTTACATCACAGACACAAGCACAGACACATTCCTCTTTTTATTTATGAGAAAAAAATATTTCCCCTTACATGGTGCTTGTCTATAAGTTTCCACTATAATTTTTATCATCTTTGTAGTATATCACAGTACAAGAAATTGGTAGGGAAATACTTCCACACATCATACCAACCCCCAAATACCTCAGGTAATTATTAGGATGGAATGAAAGGAGGTTATGATGGATCAGGCTATCCCATTGTGACTATACCGGCCTTTCATTTTGGTCACCTGGGACCCTTGCGGATTGTATGAATTAATATGCCTCCAAAAAAACAGCCTCATCCTTTTAAGGAGTAGAGTTGGTTTCTGTCTTGTATGTGTCATTTCATACTTAATACTTGAAAATGAATTTTCTCCGCAATTATCTATTATCTCCATGGGATTATCAAGCAAATCCCATGTATATTATTGAACCAAAAGTGTTGGTGGCTGTAGGATCCAGTTGCAGATTGAGTTGGCTCACCCTTTAATAACAATCTGAATTTGAAGACATCATGGTGAATTCATAACTGTGTTTTTAAGAAATTTTACTGAAGCATTTCCCCACTGAATTCACAGCCTTTCATAAGAAACAACCTCTTTGGGCTGATTAATTTATTTAAAGAAAGCAAGAGAAACCCCACATTAAGTTAATTTTGTAATACTACAACTCCGATGATGGCCCTTGTTTTGTTTTGTTTTGTATTCCACTATAGACTTTTTTCCCCAAAGAAAATTGATATAATTTATCCAAACCTCTTTTCAGTCTAGATACTCCATGAATTAAGTTTCAATAGTGAATAATTTTATAAATTGCATCTTTCAGCTAAACTGCCCAGGTAACACTTAGCAACCTGCAATCATTAAAACAGAAACTATTTTCTTAACCAAGTAGAGTATTTATAGCAATGTTTAATTAAGCTATTTTCAAGTGAGATGCATGAGTTTTTTTTTCCTGTGTATTTTTAAAAATTTATTTATTAATTAAAAAAAATTAACAGAATGAACTAAAACATCAACATATATAATCAGTAATTCACAACATCATCACTTAGTTGCATATTCATCATTTCTTAGAACATTTGCATCAATTCAGAAAAAGAAATAAAAAGACAACAGAAAAAGAAATAAAACGAAAACAAACAAAAAAGATTATACATACCATACCCCTTACCCTTCGCCTTCATTAGCATTTCATACTAAATTTATTTTAACATTTGTTCCCCCTATTATTTATTTTTATTCCATATGTTCTACTCATCTGTTGACAAGGTAGGTAAAAGGAGGACCAGACAAAAGGTTTTCTCATCACATAGTCACATTGTGAAAGCTATATCATTATTCAATTATCCTCAAGAAACATGGCTACTGGAACACAGCTCTACATTTTCAGGCAATTCCCTCCTGCCTCTCCATTACATCTTGAATAACAAGGTGATCTCTACTTAATGTGTAAGAATAACCTGCAGGATAACCTCTCAACTCTGTTTGGAATCTCTCAGCCATCACCACTTTGTCTCATTTCGCTTGGTTGAGGTTTTCTCAATCCCTTAATGCTAAGTCTCAGCTCATTCTAGGGTTTTTCTCAATCCCTTGATGCTGAGTCTCAGCTCATTCTAGGATTTCTGTCCCACATTGCCAGGAAGGTCCACACCCCTGGGAGTCATGTCCCACATAGACAGGGGGAGGGTGGTGAGATCGCTTGTTGTGTTGGCTGGAGAGAGAGGCCACATCTGAGCAACAAAAGAAGCTCTCTTGGGGGTGACTCTTAGGCCTAAATTTTAAGTAGACTTGACCTATCCTTTGTGGAGTTAAGTTTCATATGACTGAACCCCAAGACTGGGGGCTCAGCCTATAGCTTTGGTTGTCTGCACTGCTTGTGAGAATATCAAGAATTCAACTTGGGGAAGTTGAATTTCTTCCTGTTCTCACCATTCCCTGAAGGGGATTTTGCAAATACTTTTCAAGTCACTGATCGAATCACTCTAGGATTCATCGGGGCATCACTCTGGACAAACCAACAAAATCTCATGTCCTACCTGAGATTCCAAGTACTTAAGGTATTCAATCAAACTATCTATATCAGTTATATTAGGAAATGCACTAGTCAAAATATAAATTTTGTACCAAATAAACATTTTTTACTTTAGTCTCACACATAAGGTGAGATTTTAAAATATTAATTACTATCTATTTTCAGCACCCTGCAGTAATGACATTCCTTTGTTCTTCCTCATGCAAAAAATTTTTAAAATTTGTCCATTTAGTCACTATTATTATACACTCTAGGCATTCCTGGATTACACCATCTCAATCTTTAACATCTATCTTTCTTTCTGATTTCATTTATGCCCCCAGCCCTCCTCCCTCTATCATTCTCACATGCAGCTTCATTCAGTGTTTTAACATAATTGTATTACAGTTAGGTGAATTGTGCTGTCCATTTCTGAGTTTTTATATTCAGTCCTGTTGCACAATCTGTATCCCTTCAGCTCCAATTACCCAATATCTTACTCTATTTCTATCTCCTGGTGGTCTCTGATACCAACAAAATATTCTAAGTTTATTCACTATGTCAGTTCCTATCAGTGAGACCATACAGTATTTGTCCTTTTGTTTTTGGCTAATCTCACTCAGCATAATGTCCTCAAGGTCCATCCATGTTGTTACATACTTAGTGACTTTATTCTGTCTTAAAGCTGCATAATATTCCATCGTATGTATATACCACAGTTTGCTTAGCCACTCGTCTGTTGATAGACATTTTGGCTGTTTCCATCTTTTTGCAATTGTAACTAATGCTGCTATAAACATTGATGTAAGATGCATAAGTTTTTAATGGAAAGTCTTCTTACATGTAATCTTATATGAAACTTTTAAATCAAATTTGGATATTGTGAGATAAAAGCCTGAATAGCCAAAACTAGATTAATGTGCCAAAGAGTACACTTCAAAGATGTAGCCTTTATTATGGATCTAATGTTTATATATTATAAAAGTAAAATGTAAATGGCTATATTTCTTTCATATCTTCAAGATTTAGTCATATATTTCAACAATTTTTCTTTTTAGGTTTTTTATCTTTAACAAGATGTTACTTTAACTGTTGTGGGTTGCTTCTCTCAAGTTGTGTTATCTAACAAAGTAAAAAACCTAGTATTTGCAAAAAATAAAGCATTAACTATGAAATTCAACCACTTCTGAAAGATTGGAGAGGAACAAAGGAATATTGCTAGTTTATAATCTGAATAGTTTCATTGCACATATTTATTGCCACTTAATGAACTGATAAATGCAGTGATGTTTAACCAACATATTTTATGCTTAGAAATTTAGAATTAAGCATTGGGGAAACATAAATTGATACTAGTAAATTTGGAAAATTTATTAAGACTTATCAGAGTCCTAGGACAAAAAGAAAAGTGGAGTAAAGAGTTTATTGGCTGAATTAACACTCTGATTCATTTTTTAACCAACATTTATCACACCTCTACTTAATATATGCCATGTACTGGCTAAGACATTGGGCATGTAACAGAGAACAAGACATCTTTCCTTCCATCAAAGACTTTATAAATTTGTTAATAAAACATATAAATAAAAGTTATAATGTAGTATAATAAGGTCCTGTATTAGTGCTTTTCTTAGGAGCTATAGAAGCACACAGAGTTTTTAACTCAACCAATGAAAATAGGTTGGGGAAAAAAAAACAAGAAATGATAAAATTTATGATCAGTTGTGGGAGTTAGCAATTCATCACAAAGGTGCTCCATGCGTATGTGACCAACCCTTAATACAAATCCTCTACACCAGGGCTTAGGGACGCCTCTCTTTTTTGCCAATACTTTGTACATTTTGTCATATACCATTGCTGGGAGAATTCAGCACTCTGTAAGATTCAGGGAGAGGACAATTGTAAGCCTGTACCTGTCTCTCCCAGACTCTAATGTATGCAAGTTTTATTTGTTGATTTTAATCTGCATGCTTTTGCTGCACTAAACTCTAACCACAGCAAAAGAGTTCCTCTGGGCTTTGCAGTGGACCATCAAGCACCAAGGCAGCTGATGGGGTCCCAGACACACATACTAAAGAGATTGTAAGTCAGGCAGTATCAAGTATGGATTGAAAAAGGCAAGGCTGAAGAAGATAAATTATTTGAAAACTCATAAGAGTACAGAGCATTATTAATTATTTTCACTAATAGATGAACAACACTCCTGGCATATTAGTAGGCACTCAACAAATACTTGTCATATTAAAAAAAGTTATCACAGTGTGATGGTTAGGGTCATGTATCAGTTTGGCCAAATGATGGTGTCCAGTTATTTGGTTAAGCAGATTGCCTTTGACAATGAGACATATCTCATACAATCAGTTGAAGGCTTTAAAAGAGAAGTGATGATTTTAGCAGTCAGAAGAGAGAATGTCCAGCTCTACTTTAGCTAGTCAGCTTCTCTTGGGGAATCCATTGAAAGGCTTCATGGGAGTCCGTAGGTCCCAGCCTGCCCTATGGAATATGGACTTGTGCATCCCCATAGTCTTATGAGACAATTTTTATAAAAATATGCTATTTACAGATTTCTCCTGTCAGTTCTATTTCTCAAGAGAACCCTGATTAATATACACAGTATTATAATCCCCAAATTGAAAGACAGTTAGTTGCCAATAGAAGAAAGCAGAAGGAATCTTTGTGAAAGACATTTAAAAAGTGGAAACATCAGGGCAGGTAGATTTGACTGGATAGAGAAAAGATAAGAGATGAATTGAGGATGGTTCCTAGGTTTTTGAATTGGGCTGCTGGGTGCAGCTGTGGCACTGTTTAGATAGGAAATGCAGGGAGAAGATACTTTTGCTCTTCGGCAAGTTCCCTCAAAGGTTGATTACAAAAGATCACTTATTTTACTTATGAATTCCATAGGTTAAAGAATATTTTGATCAAAAAAGTTACCTTTAGAAAAGCTATGTTCACCCATTCTACTTCTTCATATTGGTTAGCTTTTGCTCCTTTTTTATTCTCAAGTGATTGTAATTCTCTTTGACAGAAGAAGCAAAAGAAAAATGAATGTCTAATATAGCTTTTTTATCATCTGATAACCTAACCTTCTATGACACAAGCTTTGGATAAATCCAAATTTTCATTTTGAAAATTTGTTTAAATTTAAGACTGCACAGTATTTTTCTGCAATTGCTCTGGCAATATTTTCATTCATGCATTAAAATCCATCTTTCCTCTTTTCTCTTCCAGGTTCATTGGTAAAGAATGGCAATGTGGATAGAAGAGAGACATTTTGTGAAGTGAAGCGGCAAAGCTTGTCACTAGATGAGGAGAGTATAGAACACAGTTCCTCAGAGAAAGAAGTCTGTTTTAGGCAGTTGCAGTTAAAGAACAGAAAAAGGAGCAAAGAGGCTTTGTTGTGTTGTTGTTGCTTTATTTTGGCAAAGTTTTTCTTTTTTATTGGTTCACATTACATTTACAAGTTTTTTGACTTTGAATAAGCAAAAAGCACAAATATGTCTTTTGTATGATTCAGGGCAATGCCACTTCCAACTGATGCCTGGAAATAACTCTAAAGAGGAGAGATGGTTTGGTTGCCAGATCTTTAGAGGCATCACCATTATCTTTAATCTGTGGTAACATTACAGTTCACCCTAAGTAGAAATCTTCTTGCTGTTATATGTCTAAATGCCCCAAGGATGCTATTTCTGGCTGTTTCTCCAAAGTTATAATACTATATGTTACTCTTACTGACCATAGGTGTCTATGGCCTGCTTTCTGCTTTGCGTCTACCTCAGTTTACATCATATTTCCAACAAGTTCATGTGTTGTTTTTAAAATAACTTAATTCAACTCTTGTAGACAAGGAGAAACATTTGCTTTCTGTGGTCATTCAGGATGAGATGGCACCAGAGGTCTCAGGAACACAGCTTCAGGGAAATATTTATTTCTAGGATCTGACACATTCAGCAGAGAAAAGGAAGATGAAAAATTGGACTTTTTCTGAAAGTATGATAAAAGCAACATCACACCAGAAGAAAACTAACAGCAAATGGAAGCAAAGCCACCTAAAAGACCTGGAGGTCAACATATATTCAAGTGCAGATCAGAGAATGAGCTTCCCCAGAAGAGAAAGCAGGAGATCTGAAAGAGAAATCTTTTCATATAAAGGAAGCATTCTGTTTAGCAGAGGTTTGCTTCAGTATCAGACAATTCAGGCCACTCTGGCTGAAGAAAGTATCTTAACCCAGTGTCCAGAGAGCAGTCATTTCCTGGACTCTTGCATAATCATGCCAAGAGGTCATTTTAAAACAGCTGTACTTCCTTGGAATAATACCACTAAAGATAACTTCTTGCCCTGGAGGGATATTCGAATCAATTTAAGTATTTTGAAAACCAAAAAATGAAGCCAAATTGTAAAACAAATATTAAAGAAATGTTTCTTGAAATTCAAAAGATGACAATGGTTTATGCTGAGCACAAAACAATATGAGGTATATTGAACCTTCAAGTGATTACTAATACAAATAAATTCCAGCATTGATATATAAGGAAGTACAAATTCCAGAGACAGAATCTTAGGGAAATTAGAAACAAACAAAAAGCCTGAACAAGAATAGATTTCTGTAAAATTATAGGAGTGAGAAGAGGGTACATGATTAAGCCAATAATCCTGATGTGAAAAGGTATAGATAGAAAAGCTGAAAATTACTAAACCTGTCATAATTTTGCACATAAAACCTAGTAGTGTTGCCTAAATATACTATAATGTATTTATTTTATTGTTAAATACATAAATAGAATTCTCAAGCATTCTAACATAAACTAATTAGAAAATGACCATATATTTATTCTTAAAAATGCATTAAATGGTATTTTATCTTTAAGATAATCCACAAAGACCTATTTGACTGCAAGCATGCTAAAGTCATATTAATTTATTTTTTTTGTTTCCAATCAACTTATTTTAATTTTAATTGTAAATGATAGTGTTATCCACCACGTTCTTTTGTTTCTTCCTCCCATGTTTATATTTTTCATTTAAAGAAGCTTTTGTGACATCTTGTACTACTCAGCAGAAGAGCACGGCCACGGAACTGGAAATATATCCTCTGCCCTCTCTTCCCCTCCATCTTCTGGAGCTGTTTTGGAGTCTAGCAAACAGTACAAAACGGTTAAGATAGCCCTTCAAATTTTGGAATCATGGGAATTAACCTCCAAAATGTCATTGATTAAATGGTGGCTAAGTTTTTGTGAAGGTCATTTATATGGCGGGCTGTTGGTTACAAGTCACAGCAAGTAGGTTTCATAACAGAATCAGTGATTAAAAAGATGTTGAAAAATGTGCTGGAGGATTAAATATAACAAAATTATGTTTTAATAGAAATGAATTTAACATTAGATTTGAGTCTCCCCCAAAATCCATCTGTACATTATAGTATGTGAAAGACATCTGTATAAACATGTACATTCATTTGGACGCTATCTCACTATGATGTCAATGTGAGCCAGCAGTGAGATCTTATTGGCCAAATGACACAATCTTAGGCTTCATTATTAGTAATAATTGGTAGGGAGTGATAGTTCCACATCACTCCACAGAATCTGTTGCAGGACCACAAATGAAACACTGTTTGGTTCTATTTTATGGCAGTTCAAGAATAAAAATATAAATGGATGCACATTCAGAGGTATCGAGCATCGTGGATAGACTTGCAGCAGCCACATATGAGGTATAATTAAAAGACGCAGAAACATTTAATATGTAGAATGGAAAATTATGGGATAGCAATAGAGCCATTTTATGAACCTCAGCGGCCCAAGCACTTTATGGAGTCTCATATCATATCCCAAAAGCAATTAAAAAATATCACAGTATTGAAACATAAAAGATGAATGAGTTAATTTAACAAAGTTTTGTTTTCCCCATTATTATTAATAGTATTTGACAAATCAACATTTCAAATTATTTCAGAAAATAGTATCAAATTTTTTACCCAGTTTTGTTGATGCCTTAATGTTTGTGCTCCACAGTATTCTGGAGATAAGGGAGACTGCTTAGGATGCGGATGAGTTTTCCAAAACTGTGGGATAATATATTTAGTATTCAAAAACTAAAAGTTTAGTTGAAACAGAAGACTACTAAAGTTTCTCATAATCAAGCAGTACTATTTTTGCTCCTAAATAATAATTCATTAGTTTAGATTCACATATAAATCGAAACTGTTATGCAGAAAATATTCAGATCAAATAAAGCTGAGATAAAAAAATTAGGTTAACTTCTGCTTTTAACTAAGATTTTTATTTAGCTGAAAGATAGCATATCACCTTCTCAATTCTGTATAAACCCCACTGCAGTCTTCAGGGCCATCAACCTTTTGTCTTGACACTTTAGTTAAAGGTTGCTTATGAAGATTATTGGTAGATGACATAAAGCAAGTCATGTCTTTACAATGTGGATATAGGAGATAAACATATGTATTTTTTCTATCTATTTTCTACTGTTCTTTGACATTAAATTTCATTTTTAATAGAAATAGTTGTTTCAAGTGCACATACAGACATAAATGGACTTTATTTCATTTAGAATGATGCCTTAAAGAAATATATTTGGTTTCAAGAAGAATAGAATTTGTGTTTTTTACACTTACAAAGAAATTCCTAAGCTCTATTAAAATATCAATAGCATTTAGACATTATTTCAGACATCATTTGATTTGGGGAGAATAGAAAAATATCCCAACGGAGTTTAAAATGTCTAAAAACCAATGTATAAAGTTAAGACTTCTTCCTTCCCCCTTCTTGAATGATTAAGTTTGGAATTTAGCAAAGTGTGTCTTGATTCCTATTTCAATTTAACAGATTTGTAGTATGTCATGAGGAAAATATTTGTTTTGAATTTTATTATTTTTTAAATCATTTGCTAACCAATAAACTGGAAAATTGGTTCTTGAAATTAAATTTGGAAAACAAGGAAAATTTCTCTTGTATACAGATAATATAGTAGCCTATCACAGACAATAAAAAATAGTATTCATTTGTTTACATAGGGAAACAAACAAATTGAAGAAAGCCCAAAGCTCAGATTCAAGAAACAGTGAAATTACATATAAGCAAAGTGCAATTTCCTAATTTTATTGGATTATTATTTTCAGTTTAATAACTTTTGTTGTGCCATTAAGCACTGAAAAGATATATGTGCTGGTTTGAAACTGTTATGTAGCCCAGAAAAGCCATATTTTAAAATTCTAATCCAATCTTGGGTGTACAGACTTATTGGGGGTGGGATCTTTTGATGAGGTTGTTTCCAGGGAGATACTACCCACCAAATTGTGGATGAGACCTTTGATTAGATTATTTCCAAGGAGATGTGACCCTACCCATCCAAAGTAGGTTTAATTAGTTTACTGGAGTCCTTAAAAGAACTTAGACAGAGAGCTGAGATCTGACACAAAGAACAGAGAGATGAAAGAAGCTAAATGAAGAAACATAGGTTTTTAGAGTGAGAGCCACAGGAAACAGGAGCTGAGAGCCATTGAAACCAGAAGCTGGGAGAGAAGGACAGCAGATGTCTCCATATGCCTTTGCAGCTGACAGAGGTGTCTCAGATGCCTGCAGCCTTTCTCCTGAGAAGGTATCCCTTGTTGGTGTCTTAATTTGGACATTTTCATGGCCATAGAATTGTAATTTACTAAATCCCCTTTTTAAAACCCAATTTATTTGTGGTATATTGCATTCTGGCAACTTCAGCACACTGAAGCAAACTATATATAATATTAAACATAAAAACAGCATATTATTTATATAATTATTTTGCATATTATTAAATATGAAATACATAATTAATATAGACCCTATATTATTTCATTAGTATTGCTGTTGTTGAGACTACACTCCATCACTCGACAGCTGAGATCCTACTGTCCTGCTTATTGCATATGGCCTTGCTTTCTCTGGATTCAATTGAATGGGCCAGAGGTGAACATTTGCAATTGAAAGGGTGAACCAATAAGTTTCTCTTTGCTGAGTGTTGTTGCATAAAGAGACTGGGGCAGTCAAATAAGCATAGAATTTGTTATGTTAAGTAAATTAATAACTGATGGCTCCAACTTGGGATAGCCAGAAGGTTTGTTGAAAGATGGATAATGAGAGCCAGACCAAAGACAGTAAGAGAGAAAGAGTACAGGACAGAGAGAATGAGAGAAAGAGAGAGAGAGAGAGAGGTTTCATTCTAGTTAATTTCATACAGGAGTTCTTTGTGAACTGTGCTGCTTTTAAAGGACGTATGGACCCTAGAAAAGCCATGTTTTAATTAAAATCCCATTTTGTAAAGGCAAAATAATCCCTATTCAATACTGCATATTTGAAACTGTAATCAGATGATCTCCCTGGAGATGTGATTTGATCAATAGTGGTTTTTAAACTGGTTTAGGTGACGACATGTCTCCTCCCATTTGGGTGGGTCTTGATATGTTTCTGGAGTTCTATAAAAGAGGAAACATTTTGGAGAATGAAGAAGAGATTCGGAGAGAGGAGAGAATGCTGTAGCACCACGAAGTAGAGAGTCCATGAACCAGCAACCTTAGGAGATGAAGAAGAGAAACACCTCCCAGGGACCTTCATGAAACAAGAAGCCAGGAGAGAAAGCTAGCAGATGATGCCATGCTCACCATGTGCCCTTCCAGCCTAGAGAGAAACCCTGAACTTCATCAACCTTCTTGAACCAAAGTATCTTTCCACGGATAGATGCCTTTGATTGGACATTTCTATAGACTTGTTTTAATTGGGACATTTTCTCGGCCTTAGACTGTGAATTAGCAGCTTATTAAATTCCCCTTTTTAAAAGCCATTCTATCTCTGGTATATTGCATTCCAGCAGCTGGCAAACTAGAACATGAACTATTATAGGATTTCCTACCTTGTACATTTCATAACACATACCAGTATACCAGTATCATTTCAAAATTAGTTTGAATGTATTTCTATCTTTCTGTTCTTTAAAAACAAATAATCCCTGATCAAAATGTACAAATAAAATAAACTTGCATTTTAGATATGTTTCTTTTTAATTTAAAATTGACACAACTAAGTTTATCTGATGTGTTTATGTAATGTGATCATATTTATCCCATAGAAATAATTACTTTGTAATTTCATATTTTTAAATAAATGGAGATTTTTATTGAAATATGCACAATTAACATACAATAAATTACACAGATTATAACTTTTTAGACTGATGACTTTTGGTATTAGCATACACTCATGTAACGACCATACAAAAAGAGATAATAGTATTAATAAAAACATTTTAAGGACCCCTGAAATTTCCTTCACATTCCTTTCAAACCCTCACCTCTGGAACAGTCACCATCTTATTTCTATCACTATAAATTAGCTTTGTTGTTCTGAGTCATCCTATAAGTCTATGATACTTTATGTCTGGCTTGATTCAATCAATATAATTGATTTTGAGATTTATCTGTGATTTTTGAATGAATTATAATCAATAATTCATTCTTTTTTTTGCTGAGTCATATACCATCATATGGATATATTGTCAGGTATCAGAAAATGAAACTTAACATACAAAATGGATTCTGTGGGATGGGAGACTCTTCAGTTTCTCTCCCTCAGCAGCTCTTCTGACAGGGCCTGATGTGACAGCAAGATAGTGAGCACAAATGAGCCAACACCCCCCCACTAGAGGCCAGTCCAGACAACCATAAGTATGAAGTAAAGATCTGTACCAGCCTGATATCTCCCAGTGATGCCTGTGGCCACACATCACACCCACCCCTCTTGATGCAGTTTTTCCTTTAAAACAACAAACTGTCAGAAAGAGAGTTGGAACCACTTTTTCCTTTCTCTTTCACTAGCAGGTTTCACTGGTTCCCACCTGCCTGCTCTACCTTTGCTCTCTGTCAATCTATTTCTCTCTAACAATAATCTCCTTAAGCTTCAATTTACTTTCTCATGTGGAATCCTTTAATGGCCCTGTGCCTAACATATATCACGAATTATTTATCCATTTTCCTAATAGAAATTTGGTTTTTTTTCTATATTTACCATTCTGGATTTATCTATCCTTAAAACAATATTAACATTAAGTTATTACCATATGAAATGGTATCATTTTTATACAGTAGTTGTTGCATAACATGATTTACTTGCATTATTTAGAATCATTTTCTAACTCAAAATGATGAATTTTCTAGTAATGGCTTGTTTACTCTGCTTTCCCTGCCTTTATAATTACCTCCGCCACCACATTCTTTTTTTCCATGCAAACATCAGAGCAATCTTTTTAAAATGAAACAGAGACCAGTTCACTTCTTTTCTTAAAGCCTACCTGTTAATTAAGGATTCATTCACAGCCAAATCACAAGTCTTCACAATGGCCTAAGAGCCTTATGTTTTTTCAAGCCCAGCTTCCTCTACATCTTTATCTCCTACTAGTGTCCCCTCACTTACTTTTCTCCAATTGTTCTTGCTACTTCTGTTTTCCTTTGAATTGGGAGCATGTCACCCCTCACTCCCCCACCACCAACTTTAGGGCCTTGATGGTTTATTCCTTTACTTCCATCAGGTCTTTTTCAGATATTGTCTTGAATATGAGACCTTCCTAGACCACTCTATTTAAACATGAAATATCACATGCGTGGCACACACTGCCTCTCCTCTTTTTCATAATTTATTTCCCCCTAACATTCATCCCAATCTAACATACTGCTTATTTTGTTTTGCTATTTTGTTTTTCCCCACTAGAATACAAACTTCAGGAGGGCAGAAACAATCTCATTTGTTCATTTCTAAAATTATATGCTTGGAATAATGCAGCTGTTAAAAAAATACATTGAATAGCAAAGAATTACCTCTTACGCTACCTGTGCTTGTTTGAACCTATTATGTACCCCAGAAAAGCCATGTCCTTTTAATCCAATCTCATAGGAGTAGGCTTATTGTTAGGTAGGAACTTTTGATTAAATTACTTCCATGAAGATGTGACCCACCCAATTCAGGGTAGGTCTTAATCCTTTCCTCGAGCCCTTTATTATAGACAGTCAGAGGTGTTTAAAGAGAGAAGAAAAAAACACCCTGTGATGTTTTAAGAGAGCTGATAGAAAGAGCAGAGAGATGAATCCAAGTGAAGGAGACAGAAGGACCCACAGTAGCTAAGAGAGCCATTTTGAAACCAACCCAGGAGAGAAGGACCAGCAGATGTCACCGTGTGCTTTCACATTTGACAGAGAAGCCCCAGATGTGATTGGCCTTTCTTGAGTAAAATTATCCTCTTGTTGATACCTTCATTTGGACATTTTTATGGACTTAGAATTACAAATTTTTAATCTAGTATATCCCCTTTGTAAAAGCTAATCCATTTGGTATAGTACACTTGGAAGCATTAACAAACCAAAACACTATCCACATATAATATCATCAATATTGTTCTAGTATTTTATATTTTTGAAATATTTAATTCTTGAGCATATTACAATAGAAGATGCATACCTTTCATCTCATTATTTTATTATGCAAATAAATCACAGAAGTTACATGACTTGCCCAAAGTCATTTATCTTATAAGAGCCTAAACAAAGGATCAGTCTGGATTTGATTTTCAGTACTTTCTATGTCTTTCTTTTTCCAGAAAAAGCTGGGTGTGGTGGGTGTGTCGACAGTATAAATAGCAGTTTGCTGAAAAGGAATACACAGTTGCTTTTGTAGCATGTGATTTTCTTTCTGAGCATAATACCACACCACACTAATTGGGCACTTGTACGGTATGATCTAAAGTAAAAAATGAGGTATGCATGCATTCAATTTCAATAATAAAATATTACTTGCCTTTAATTATTAAGAAAAGGCTGGAATTGTCCACTAAGGGCTTTAAGATAGTTCAAAGATTTCTGTCTTTCTTATAAAAAAGAAAAGCAATTCCTGTCTTTTTTCTCTCTTTGTAGAGACTTCTAGACTATCATGTCCTGAAATAAAAAATGTTGACTATGAATGTTGATGTTTTTCACATTCACTTATGAGGGAAATACAATCTATGTAGATCACTCCCAAGTAAATAGATTATATATTCTACCTGGATGTCCAAAAAGAACAGTTATTTCAGAAAATGATATACACAATTAATTACATTAAAAGGCTGCAAAACAAAATAATGACATCACAATGTTGAAAACCCATTTGCGAATATAATAGTCTGATTTCCCAGAGCCTCTAGGATCATTTGGGAGTATAATAAACTAAGTTTATTTCAAATTTGCAAAGCATATTGCTCTAAGGAAATGATATATTATTTATTTAACTCAAATTTAATTTTATTTAAAATTAACAGGTGAGAATTTGTAAAGCTATTGCAGGACTGAAATTCTCTGATTTACTTCCTGGTATTTCACTTGGAAGGCTAATAGGTCATTTAAATTGATCCTAGCCAAAACTTGAAAACAAATCACATCAGTCCCCTATTCAAATTCTAACATCTCTCCTGTAATGCATAAAAGCCAAAATCCTAAATATATTTACTTTTTTGTTTCCTTATTTGACACCAACCCTGCCCACTTTTCTGAGCTCATCACTCCCTACTTATTCCGGCTCACTCTTTTCTATTTCTAATCTTATTTCTTAAATATGTAAATTCAAGGCTTTTACCTTTGGTTTACCTTTCACTCATAATTTTCATCTCCATTTTTTTTTTTCAATGCTCTGTCCCCCACTTGAATCAGATCTCCAGTCTAAAGTCATTTCTAATGATAGGTCTTCCCCAATCTTTTAAAACAGTTCAAATTTCCCTGCTCCTATAACTATCTCTTCTTTTCCCCTATTTTTATTTTCCTTAATGACTGCATTTCCTAACTTAAATGCCATCCTTTATTTATTTTCTTGTTTGTTGTCTGGCACCCACTGACATATAAGGTCTTTGAAAGTAGGAATGTGCCTGCTGCATTTACTAAATGCTTGTTTTATAAAATTTCAGTGCTAGAGTCATAGTTGCATGCTTGAAGTAAATATGGAAAATAAACAAGTTCATTTAAAAAGAAGCTATTTCAAAGCAAAAAAAAAAGGTAAGGCTAGGTTAAGAAAGTATAAAGTTGTGTTAGAATTTTAGATATTTGATAAGAAGTGGTATAGCAGTAAGAGTTACCTCCTGCCATTAATAGTGATGATTTGGAATACACTCTGGATAAAATTTACAAGCTTAAATCCTATGCTAAAAATATCACTCTTATTAATGAACTACTGAGTAAATCTTAGAGTACTAAGCTTTCTAAAATGCGTCACTGTTTATTTATTTTTTCAAGAATGATCACTCTAGCTTAATAATTGACAATTAGAAAGGGTCCCCAATACACATGTTTTTTTTTAGGTTATCATATTTGTGACCTCTTTCTTGCCATCATTCAGGTAAAACTATTGCATCCACCCAGGCAAAATATCTTCAATGAAGAAAAAAGTAATTGATTAGAAAACAGTAAAAATTGTACATTAGTACAAAAAAGTAATAGAAATTATCCCAGGGTTTCAACGCAAATTTTATAAGGGCATTAATCTCAGGAACTGTCTTTTTACTTTATTAATTTTGTTAGATTTTACATGGAAACTCTTTCTTGTATGCCCATTTCCTTTGAGATTACTAGCAAGTGAATTTATGCTGAATGTTTTTTTGGAGAAACTTTTTCTGGGGCAGAAAACATGATCTTTTACCTATAACATAATCATTTAGATCAGATTGCAGAACCAGGTTTAAATTTACATTCAGTAAAAAATAATTAATATTTTTTGGAATAGTAGGTTATATTCACTCTGAAAATTTCAACTTATACTTCTATGCTTCTGTAAAACCCAATGAAATTTGAGATGATTCTATAATTATTTTAATCACTACACTAATACATCTAACAGAAGAAAATCTCTACAATGAATAAACAAGTCTCATTTGTGTTGAAATAGTTTTGAAATGGAAAAAAAAGTAGAAATATAAAACAGATAAATAAGGAAGAATACATTTGTAGGTAAAGTCATCATAGAAATGCAGCCTTCTCTTGCCATGTCTTAAATTTTTAACAATAATTATTTTTAATTGTGGTAAAATATTATAACATAAAAAACATTTAAATCATTTTAAGTGGACAATTCTGTGACATTCCATGTATTGTCATTATTGTGAAACTTTCACCACTATCTATTTTTCTAGGCTGTTTTCATTATCCCCAACACCCATTTAGTAATAGCTAGCTGGCTTTCACTCCTCCATCCTTGATAACCACTTTGCTGTTTTCTGTCTCTATGCTTATTCTAAGTATTTCATAGAAGAGAAATTATACAATATATTTTCTTTTGTGTCTGGCTTATTTTACTCAGCATGAAGTATTCAAGGTTCATCCACGTAACATGTACCAGCTCTTCTTTTACTTTTAGGCCTGAATAATATTTCATTTTGTGGATATAGAGCACTTCTTTACCCATTTATCCTTTCATGGACACTTGGGTTGCTTCTATCCTTTGGCTCTCATGAATAATGCTACAATCAACAATGGTGTATAAAAACCTGTCTTAATGCCTGATTTTAATTTTTTGGTTATATATATAGTAGTATATGCCACCAGGACATATACTAATTTTATGTTTCACTTTCTGAGCAACTGTCAAGCTCTTTTCCACATTCCACTGAACTATGTATCATCATTGTGACTTGTCCACCTCCTTGCCAATGCTTGTATTTTATGTTGTTTTTTTAAGTAATACTCATCATTATGGGTTTGAGGGGGTATCTTATTATAATTTTCACTTGTATATCTCTGATAGCTAATAACACTGGAAATCTTTTCATAAGCTATTAACCATTTGAGTATCTTCTTTCAAAACACATCTTTTTAAATCCTTAGCTCATCTTTTTTAAATCAGGTTGTGTCATAGTCAGGTTCATGAGCCAACTTGGCCAGCTGGTGGTGCCTGTTTATTTGGTTGGGCAAGTGCCGGACTATCTGTGGCTATGAGGACATTTCATAGAGTTAAATCATGATCACATTAACTACATCCACAGCTGATTACATTTGTAATCAGTCAAGGGAAGAGTCTTCTGCAATGAGTGACATTTAATCTAATAACTGGAAGGCTTTTAAGGAGGATTCAGAAGGGACAGTCTCATTCCTACTTCGGCCAGTCAGCTTCTCCTGTGGAGTTCATCTAGACTCTTCATCGGAGTTGTTAGTTTTACAGCATGCCCTGTGGATTTTGGACTCTATGTTCTTCAAAAGTTACGTGAGACACTTTTATAAATTTTATATCTATGGATATTTCTTGCTGATTCTGTTTCTTTAAAGAACCTTAGCTAACACAGGCTGTCTGTCTTTTTGTTGTTGAGTTGTAGCAGTTATTTATAAATGTTGTGTATTTAAGACTTTATTAGGTGCATATATAGTTTCCAAACTGTATATTCTGTAGATTGTCTTTTCATTTTCTTGATAAAGTCCTTTGATTAACAAAGTTTCTAATGTTAATGAAGAAAATCAATCAAAGTAGTACACTACTATTTTAGCTTCCTAGCTGCTAAAACAAATATTATATGATGACTATTCTCAAATAATGAGAATTTATTGGCTCAAAACTTGAGGCTAGGAGAAGTTTAAAATTGAGTCTTCTGCAAGGCAATGCTTTCTTCTCAGGAACTGTGGCATTCTGGGTCTGGCTTGTGGCAGTCCTTGGTCCTTGGCTTTTCTGTCACATGACAATACAGATGGTGGCATAACCTAGCATCTCTTTCTGTCTGACTTTCACTCTGGATATAAAGGAATCTGGATTAAAGCCCAACCTGACTGAGTTGGTCCTGACCTTAATTGAAGTAACATCATAAAGAGATCTTATTTACAATGAGTCCACACCCACTAACATGCAGACCAAGACTAAGAACATGTTCAAGCTTGGGTACACAATTTAACCCACCACAACTGCATTAAGAGAATGAGGAAGAAGAAAAACACACAGTATCATCCCTTTGATGCAAGAAAAGAAAAGCATTTGACAAAATTCAACATCCTTTTCTGATAAAAATACTCAAAAAGCTAGGAATAGAAGGTAGTTTTCTCAATACCATAAAGGACATTTATTAAAACCCACAGGAAATATTGTACTCAATGGTAGAAGGCTGATAAAGGTGGTTTGGAGCTACGTGCCCTAGAAAAACATGCTCTTGAAATTCGTCCATTCCTGTGGGTATGAACCCATATTAAGTAGGACCTTTTGATGAGGTTACTTCAAATAAGGTATGGCCCAAATCAATCAAGATAGGACTTAATCCTATTACTGTGGTCCATTATAAGCAGAAAGAAATTCAGACCAAACAAAAAAAAAAAATAGGGAGCAGTGAGAAGTTGAATATTAACATAACCTGGAAGAAAAGAGAGAAGCTAAGGAAGCTGCAATGTTCATCGCATATTACAGAAAGACCCAGACCCTAGTACCAGCAGCTAGTCTTTGTCAAGAATGCCTGCCTTTAAGAAGAAAACATTGCTTTGATGATGCCTTGATTTGCACTTAGTTTAGCCTCAAAAGTATCAGCTAATAAATTCCCTTTGCTTAAGCCAATCCATTACATGGTTTTTTCTTGAGCAGCCAAGGAAATTAACACATATGGTTTTCCCCCTAAAATCAGGAAAAGGACAGGATGCCCACTGTCACCACAGTTATTAAATACTCTAGTGGATGTTTTAGCCACAGCTATCAGGAAAGAGAAAAAAATTGAAAGGAAGAAGTAAAACTTTTCCTATTACAAGATGACATGATCCTATATATATAGAAAATCCCCCCAAAATTCATAAGACAGCTTATTAGAACTAATATTAGATTATTATATCTAATAAACTAATTCAACAGAGTTGCAGGATGCAAGCTAAACATGCAAAAGTCGGTTAGGTTTCTATACACCAGTAATGAGCAACCTGAAAAGGAATTCAAGAAAACAATTCCATAACCAATAGTCTCTGAAAGAATAAAATACCTAGTAAAAAGTTTAACCAAGGAGGTGAAAGGCTTGTACACTGAAAACTATAAAATATTGCTGAAAGAAATTAAAGAAGATCTAAATAGAGGGAAAGATATACTGTGTTCATGGTTTAGGAAATTTAATACTGTTAAGATTGCAATACTGCCAAAAGTGATGTACAAATTCAATGCAATCCCTATAAAAGTCCCAGGAGACTTTTTTGCAGACATGAAAAAGCTGATCCTCAAACTCATGCTGAATTGTAAGGAAACCTGAATAACCAAAGGATCCTGAAAAATGAACAAAGTTCAAGGAGTCACACTTCCTGATTTCAAAACTTACTTAAAACTATAATAATTAAAACAGTATGGTACTGGCATAAGGATGTGAATATAGACTAGTGGAGTAGAACTGAGAGTATAGAGATAAACCTACACATCTATGGCTGGCTGATTTTTTTTTTTTTTTAATTTGCATATGGGCATGAGGCACCAGGAATCGAACTCCAGACCTCCAGCACGGCAGGTCAGAGCTCTGCCTGCTGAGCCACGGCAGCCGCCCATATGGCCAGCTGATTTTTAATGAATGTCAAGCCTGTTGAATTGTGAAAGAAAAATATGTACAACTATTGGTGCAGGGACAATTGTAAATCAACATGCAAAAGAATATACAAAATTAATCTGAAATGGATCAATGACATAATTATATGCCTTTCCATGTTAAAGATATCAGCCTTTCTTTGGAGTCCATGATATCTTTTTCTGGATGCCTTAGTTTGAACATGTTTGTAGTCTTTGAATTGTAAATTTGTAACTTAATAAATCCCTGTTATAAAAGCCAATCCACTTCAGATATACTACATTCTGGCAGCATTAGCAAATGAAAACATTTTCTTGTAAAATTCTAGCAAGAAAACAGGAAATATCAAGGACTTTTTAATAGACAATGGAATTATAGATTTTACACTGAAAGTACAAGCAACAAAGTTAAAAATAAATAAGATGAGTATCATCTCCTATACTTTAGGCCCTCAGAAATGAGTAAACACAGGTGATTTAAAAAGGAAAATGTTAACATTCAATTATTTTTAAATATTTATATAAGCATGAGAGTCTGTTAGGTCTTATTATGGGTAGAATAATCATGAAATGTTAAAAAAATTGCCTTAAGCTTTGTCATTGTGGTTAGTTATATGGGATTCTAATCTTATTAAACATGATACACTATTAATAGAGAAAAAAATGAACGAAATAAACTAAGGAAGTCATTTGGTCCTGAAATTCTACAATGATGTGGCTAAGTAAGTTTTCAGAAATAAAAGGAACTAAACTTTTTTGTAGAGAGTCATTATGATGTTATTTTAATGTCAAACTCAAAGTACAAAAATCACATTTGAATATAGAGCAAGTCTGTGTTAAGGACAGGATTTAGTATGCTGTAAGTAACCTCCATTTAAGCTCTCCTGACCTTTTGATTTGAAATTTCTTTTACTATCATTTCCTGTCATATCTGGGATAGAAAGTGTTCTGACTCTATAGGAGCACTGAATACTGATGATATAGTTGGGGAGTTTTAATTGTTAACTTTTTTAAAAAAAGAGCTTGTTGAAACCTTCAGCAATCTTGTAAAATCATTAGAAACCATCCTGGAAAATGTAGATCTTTCATAATTTGAAATGTCAATTCTTACGATAATTAGAAAGCTTGGATCCTGGCCCATAGGAGGGTCTTTTTGTTTTATAAGTGATTTAGGTGGCATATTTTTGAATAACTAACACTTATTTTTTTTTCAAAAATGATTTACTTTATGGGAAAATTAGAAATTGAATTAGAATCCATATGCTGTGATTACAAAGCAAATGATACCTTATTCCCGTTCTCATCTATGAGTCAGGAAAGAAAAAATAATTGAAGAGGTGCTTTTTTATGTGTGTTAAAGTTTATGTAGGATCAGAGGATACTAAAAATAAAACAAATTAGATATTAGAGACCAACTGTGAATGTTGGGGGACAGAGTATGTTTTATTGACACATTGTTTTTACCTGGATTAATTTTTGAAGCTACAGCAAGCCTGGTTTTTAAAATGTATTTGTCTTGTTAAATTTTATTTTCTTCATTACTTAAATTTACATTTTTTGTTGTTGAAACATTCAATTATGAGAAAGTATCTTTGAAAATTTCATTAGAGTAATTCATTTCATTTAAAATAATCTATCAAACAATACTCCACTTTCCGTACCTTCCACAATGTACTTCTATATATCATGTTTTCCAGATACCCCACCCAAGAAAGTATCACTATTCGAAAGTATACCATTTTGAGTTGTCTGTCATATCACACTAGCAATGAAATGAAGTTACTAAGTGAACCAGATACTGAACTTGAAATTCTTGACAGGGTAAATGCAAAGCTGTCATTTTGAATGTGTGATACTTAGGGTTCAGCATAGTATTCAGGTTATGGAAACCACACAGAGTTACACAGATAGCCAAGATTCCACAATAACAGAAGAGAGATCTCTTGATATTTTAGTTAACAATACTTCTAGGATGCTTGTATTTTCTTTCTAGGAAGAATTTAGTACCCTTCTCTACTGGGATCAATAAGCCTGTGGCCAGTATGTACGTTCATCCTCTTTAATAGTTATGAGATTTAAAAATAAACTAGTATACAAGCAATCACTCTGACATTAAAAATGTTATTATAAAGGATACACATTGATACTGACTATAATTGCTGCTTCTGGGATCCCTGTTGGCAATTTATAAATGTTTATGTCTATAACATTAGTCTGTCATTTGCCTATTTTACAAAAGTAGGTACTCTCTTACTTTTTTATTCACACTCTTAGTCTAGAATATTTTGCTACTTTAGAATCAATTTTGCATATGGCTGTCTCTCTGCTAGTCCATGAGGTCCTTAATTGAATTGATAATTTCATTTGTCTCAGTCATTCCATTTCCAATTCCAGAAGCTACCATATACTAAGTGTTCAATGGATTTGTTAAATGAAATATCAAAAGAATGAACCTTGTAAATGTTTGCTGCATACCTCTTTTCTTGATTCAGAAGTTAGGAAACAACAATTTACTGTCTCTGGAACCAGAGTGGAAAAATCTGAGAGTATAGGAAAAGTACAGATACTTAAGGAAGAGAGCATTTGTTGGAACATTTTATCAGGTGGTTAAAAACTTAATATTCCTACGTGGATGATTTCCTTTGTGGTTAATTAAAAGAGTGAATGTTTGAAACTCACTAATATTTTCCTGCCACAGGAGGCTCTTCAGCCTGTGGCAACTAGTAAATTCTTGGTGGTTATTTATCATCACTCTCTTTTCTGATTGGTTCATACCCATGCTGAACTGCAGCAGCCATAGGTCTCCTTGTTATCACATTTGATGTAAACAGTAATTACAAATTAATTTATTGCTAATCCTAATAAAACACCATTAAAAATTCAATCTGCTTTTTAAATAATGGAATTAAATCTAAAATCCAGGGTAATATTATTTATAAAATGTACCATTGCTTCTTTCATTAGTGCCCAATAATAGAACTTAACTCTGGGTATGAAATGAAGAAATTGTAGATAAGGTTTAATAGAGATGGAGAGTGCTGGAATAGGAGACGTTTGCAGCTTTACATAGGGTGGTGTGTTTTGACCTTTTTGAGGGGAGATTTTGTAAAGAATTGAAGGAGATGAAACACTTAGTCAAGGGAATATCTATAGGAAGAACATTGAGGCAGGGAGAGTGGCTAGAACAAAAACCCTGAGGTGGAATGTGAGCTGGCATGGTTAAGGGATGGAAGAAGATGAAGGTCCGAGTGTAATGGGATAAAGGGCCATAGAGAAAGGCAGTATAGATCCCATAAGGCCTTACAGGACATTGCAAGGACTTTATTATCCTGAGAAGGTTTGAAGCAATGAACTTATGGGCCTTGACCCAATTTGAAAAGATCTTTCTCTCTACCTTACTTGTCTTGGGAAGGGCAAAGAGTAAGGGTCATGAAGAGGGTTGCGGGGAGGTCTTTGCAGTGAGGTCTTTTTGGACCTTTTTCCAGTAATCCAGCCTGAACATAATGGTGATATGGGCCAGGGTGGTAGCAGTGGAAGTGGTGAGAGTTGGTTGTATTCTAGACATACACTAAAGATAGAGTCAAAGTATACCCTGATTGGAAATAAGTGTGAAAGAGAGTCATGTTTCTACTATAGCTTTAAAGTCTCTGGCTTGAGCAACTGAAAGGATAGAGTTACATGTGAGTCAATTTGTATGGGAAGACAGTCACTGGAGGAGCTTTTCTAGTGGAGAGAAAGTAAGAGTTCGATTTGACACCCAATAGAATACTTACTACCCCAAATAATATTCTTTTGTTTAAAAAGTAAAAACTGTACCTCATGGAAAGTTTAAAAAGAAGGAGATATAATTTCTTATCTATCATTCTATGAATTACTATGGCAGTAATTCAAGTAATTGCTGTGAGTGAGAAGGAGACAATGTATATTTTCACCTATCACCAATGGAATTACATATTTAAAAGTATATTATGTATATATTCCCATATCTTTAAATATGTTTCCACCACATTATTTGCATTGACATGTTATTTCATTATATGTTATTTCATTATATGTTATTTCACTACATTTTATATAAACATGTTTTAAATATTAGATTCAGTTGGGCCACACCTAAATAGATATTAAAATATCTTATTCACATTTAATCAAAAATACATCTTCAAAGGAAACTATTTATACAATGGTTAAGATTAAGAATATGTCTTTGGTCTGGGTACAAAATTCAGTCCCACAAGTATGATACATTAAAATAGGGGTCTGCAGTCATTTCTGGTACAAGAAATACTTTTGGCTTTACCAGTTGTAGGTTCTCTCACACTTACTAAACTTTTACATTCTAAACAAAAAAAAGGCATAGACACTATGTAAATGAATGGATGTGCCTGTGTTGCAATGAAAGTTGATTTGACAATGAGGACTTTTATTTGGTCCAGGGACTTAGTGTGTCAATTCCTGCACTAGAAGACATAGGTAGTCATCTATTTGCATCCACATGTGAAATTTATTTGAAAAAAAGCACTGAACATGAAAATTGATAAGGGTGTGTATTTATATGACGGAATGCTGGCAAATTAGACAGAATGAGCAGCATTGTTATGGGTGACATGATTTACAAAAATGGCAAACAATACTTGCTAAAATTCTAAACCAAATAAAGTGCAAATTTTCTTAGATTTAAAATAGCTTTATTTATGGAAAATTCTCTATACTAAAGCCATGGGGGGAAATCTTTTTAAATAGAGCTGTTAATAATTTTGCATCTAGGAAATTACAAATAGCGTTTCACCCACATTAAAACTTGGTGGGATTATTTTAGATTCCTGTAGCCCTTGCAACTATTCTGTTATCTAAAAATGATTCTACAAATTTCTAAAATTTTCTTTACTATCATTTCAATGAGATAGTACAATTAAATAAATGTGTGATCCTGTATGGGTGGACATGAGGCAGTATCTCATGTGGTTTTGATTTGTATATCTGTGACAACTTACGATGTTGAGCATCTTTTCATATGATTATTGATCATTTGACTATTTTCTTTGCAGAAATATCTATTCAATCCTTTGCTCATTTTTCAATTGAATTATTTGTCTTTTTGTTGTTGAGCTGTAGCAGTATTCTGTATATTAAATATTAAGTCCTTACCAGATATATGTTCAGCAAGTATTTTCTTTCATTCTCTGCATTGTATTTCCACTTCCTTGATTATGTCCTTTGATATAAATGTTTGTAATTTTGATGAAGTCTTCTCATCTATTTTTTTTTTTCAATAGTTTCCTGTGCTTTTGTTGTCAAGCTCAAGTTCATGAAGGTATTCCCCTATGCTTTCTTCTCATAGTTTTAACTCTCATTTACGCTCTTGATCCATTGGAAGTTAATTTATGTATATGGTATATGGTACTAGTCTGTGCTGGTTTGAAAGGATTTATGTACCCCAGGAAAGCCCTGTCTTAATCCTAATCAAATCTTGTGGGAGCAACTATTTCTTTTAAACCCAATTTAGCTCTGTATGTTGGAAAATTGATTAGATTATCTCCATGGAGATGTGACTCACCCAATTGTGGGTATTAACTATGGAATAGAGGGAGATGTGACTCCACCCATTCCACACGGGCCTTGATTAATTTACCAGAAACCTTTAAAAGAGGAAGTATTTTGGGAAAGATTCAGAATGATGAGAGCCAGAGCCCATGCAACCAGAAAACTTTGGAGATGAAGAAGGAATATGCCCCTGGAGAGCTTCATGAAACAAGAAGCCTAAAGAGAAAGCTAGTAGACATCTCCATGTTTGACATGTGCCTTTCTAGTTGAGAGAGAAATCCTGAACTCTATTGGCCTTTCTTGAGTGAGCGTAACATCTCGCTGGTGCCTTAATTTGGACATTTTTATAGACATGCTTTAATTGGGGCATTTTCAGGGCCATAGAACTGTAAACTAGAAACTTATTAAATTTCCCTTTTTAAAAACTGTTCTATTTCTGGTATATCACATTCTGGCAACTAGCAAACTAGAACACAGTCCACTTCATTCTTTTGCATATGTATATCCAGTTTTCTCAGCACCATTTGTTGAAGAAACCATTCTTTTCTTACTAAAATACTTGCCAGCTCAGTGGAAATGCAGTTAGCCATGGACGTGTACATTCATATTTGAATACTTATTTCAGTTCCACTGATTGATAGGGTATCTTTATGCCAGCACATTACTGCTTAGATTACTATGGCTTTGTAGTAAATTTTGAAATCAGGAGTTGTAAATCCTACATATTTGTTCTTCTTTTTCAAATAGATTGGATTATTCTGGACCATTTGCACTTTCATATGAATTTGAGGATCACTTTTCCATTTCTGCAAAAATGCTTGATGGGATTTTGATAGGGATTGTATTGAATCTGTACATCACTTGGTGTACTATAAACATCTTAACAATAGTAAGTCTTAATATTCATCAACTCAGGATGTTTTGCCATTTACTTAGTTCTTCAATTTCTTTCAGCAGCAATTTGCATTTACACTGGTAAAAATTCTTCACTGCATTTGTTAAATGTATTCCTAGATATTTTATTCTTTTTGATTTTATGTAAATGGTATTTTTCTTAAGGTTCCCTTTCAGAATTTTCATTGCTGGTATATAGTAACACAACTGATTTCTGTATATTAATCTTGAAGCCTCCAACTTTGCTGAAATCATTTGTTTGTTCTCTTAGTTTTATTGTGGAATCTCTGGGATATTCTATTTAAAGGAT
>PVIY010003884.1:0-107564 GCA_004026745.1 Myrmecophaga tridactyla | reverse complement strand
GCTGTGCTATGTTGCATTCTCTCATTTAAGCACCAGCCAATTAAGCCAAACGTCACTCATTGCAGCAGACACGCCTCCTAGCTGACTGCAGATGTAATTGGCAACAGATGAGGTTCACATACCCTTGGCTTATGTCCGCAGCAACAAGACTAGGTATGCTCACCTGGCCAAGTTGACAACTGAATCTAACTAACACATCGAGAATCAGATTATCAATAGTATGTACACATCATCTGAGCATAGAGACTCACAACACATGAATGTGGCCAAGTTCAATAAATACTCATGCCTTGTAAGAAGGTAGAGCAAATGGAAAGGAAATGCACATGAGCAAATATCTTACGAAATGTATCTTTAATACAATCAAATTGAAAGTCATATCACATTACAAGTTATAAATGCATGTTCTTTCACAAAACATTTTTTAAAAGGTTACCCACAAACCAGAAACCATGATGATTTGAGTTACAAACTTTGTTTAAATCATAAAGTCTGCTGTAAGTCATTTATGGTAAATAACATGTTAAATTCCCCAAAATAAAGTAAAGTGAAATAAATAAGATATTGAAAAATGACAATGACAAGTAAGCATTGCAACCCAATATAAACTGTCAGAACTAAGAATAGCATAACCAGGAAACAGTGAATATATAGAGAAAATAATAAAAATAAAAGCTGCTTCTAAAAGCACGTTGCATATCAACCCAGGGGACTACTTTTCAAGTTGACTTACATAAAAAAAATTATCTAGGAGTTCAATTAACATTTTTCCAGAGAAGAGGTTTTACTTTTGGGGTTCAGATCAGTGCTATATTAGTCAGAGTTCTTCAGAGAAACAGAACCAATAGCATATATATATATATATATATATGGAGAGATTTATTATATGGAATTGGCTCATGGGAATGTAGGGGCTAACAAGTCTGAACTCTGTGGGGCAAGACATAAGCTATAAACTGCAATAAAGGAAGTTCGAATTCCCAGTGGAGGATGACTGGCTAGAAATTCTTGCAAAAACTTGTGCTGAAATTGAGGCAAAAATTCTGATCTCTTGCATCCTCAGTTCTGGCTTTAAGACCTCTGATTGATTGGATGAGAAGATTTCCCACTTTACTGAAGGCAGTCTCTGTTAATTGTAGATACAATCAACTGATTATAAATGCAAGTACCATCTATGAAATAATTCTCAGTAAAAACAGGCTGCAGCTTGACCAAATAACTGAGCACCATAACCTAGTCAAGCTGATAGATGAATTCAGCTATCACAGATGTTCAGTGTGAGAACATGGTCTTTTTAAATTTTTGTTACTAATCTATCCTTGTCATTTTGAAATCCTAGGTCTTGATAATGCTACAGTTCCTTACAGGTTTAAGGGATGTGACTCCAATGGAAGAGAAAATTGTAGACAGTTATTGAGTGTAAACAGACTTTTTTTCTAAAAAAGGTTCACTTAGTTTAAATCTATATTTTGAATAATTATTGTGTCAAACAATGCAGTTGTAATATATCATTTGATGTCATTTTATGTAACAACATTCAAATTTGCTTCTATCGGTTCCTTCCTTACTCTTTTTTTCTGGTGGGAACTTCAGTGTCAAAAACAAAACCAAAAGCAAACATTTCAGACAATCAGAACCACAAAATTTGTATTCCATTGCCTTAACTTGAAATGAAAAATCTTCTGAAAGAGATGCAAGTGCTCTTGTCTTATATGCATTTGGAACCCCCTTCCCTCAAGAAAGCAAAATCAAATAAACAGCTATGTCATATAAACTTACTTTTCTGCCATGAATATAATATACAATTTTTAGTTATTCTTATGATCTTGGTCATCACACCAAGGACAACAGAGAGCATGATTTGGAAACCCAGTAGTAAAGCTGAGGAATGGGCTCAGGCTTTCATGTTAAGAGTGGAACCCTAGGGGACTCAATTCATTCTATCAGAGATTGCTACCAATTCTACTGTTGATAATTTGTAATATCTGAAAATGCTTTTACATAAAGCATAAATATCTGAAAATGCTTTTACATAAAGCATTAATATCTGAAAATGCTTTTACATAAAGCATACATATTTCTATAGCCAACCATCATATCTGTTTCCATTATAAGAGGTGTTATCCTTGCCAGTTGACTTCACCGTGGAATAATGGTACCTGGCCCTATGGGGTGGTTGAGAGAGTTAGGATGTAAACTATAAAACAAATAAACAATATACTCTGTTTTTGAGGCACCACCCAAACACAGGGTCCAGCCTGGGCGAGTCTTCAGACATAAACAAATTTACTTCGAGAGCTAGCCATCCACTTCAAATCTTCCATAGAACCTCTATAATCTGAAAGCAGAAAGGTCAGGGTGAAAACCCTGAATGAGGCAATCCCACCACTCCTAACCCACCCTTGAAATGCTTTCAAGTGTCTCTTGTCTATATTTGATCCTATCTTCACTTTTCTTTCCCGAATCCTTTTTTACCCCTTAGTCCCCTTTCAGGCCAAGTGGTTCTGCAACAAAGAACTCTGAGCTTATTAGTTAATATGCATACCACTTCTGGTGGCTTGACGTTATGTACCTTAGAAAAACATGGTCTTAATCTCAATCCGTTCCCATGGGTGGGAACCTATTGTAAATAGGACCTTCTGATGAGGTTACTTCAGTTAACGTATGGCCTGCCCCAACCATGATGGGTCTTAATCCTAATACTGGAGGCCTTCTAGAGGTCACAGCCATGGGGAACCACCAGAAAGTGGAAGTCAACAGAAGAGAAAAGGGAAGATGCCGCCATGTGCATTGCCATGTGATAGAAAAGCCAAGGATCACTGGTCAACCAGGAGATAATGACCCCAGAAAGAAGCAAGCCTTTTAGCCTCTGAAGCCATAAGCTAATACATTCCTTTTGTTAATCTAGCCCATTGTTTGGTATTTGTTTTAGCAGTCAGGAAACTAAAACACTACTCTACTGTTTTTCTTTTGCATACTAAACCCATAGATACAGTACATTTATATCAGTACTCTTAACATACGCTGACTTGCCTTACAAAGACGGAGTTTTGTGAATAGCTAATTTTAAATGAAAAGAAATGTTCTGTTTTGTTATTTTAGTTCATTCCTTGTCATCCTGCATTTCTTGTCATGCTGCATTTTTTTTAAAGCTGTGGGCATTACACTCGGGGTGTTCTTATTCTATTCAGAATTAAATCTTCTAGGGTCCTCTTGGAATCCTTTCCTAACTGCTTGAGGAGTCAGTAAGGGCCACACATCCTGCAACACAGCTACCCCACTTAAGCAACTCCGGACAAGAAAGCAGGCCATTTATTCAACTATGTCTGAAGTCCGCTTGCTGGAGTACTCTTGCATAATATTTGTTTCACTATGGCAAATCCAAATGTTCTTAGTGTAGGTGTATTAACTGTGAAGAGGAGCCTGGGATATATTTAGGGACATTACAGTCTATTCTGGAACCATAGAGAAAAAAATATATTTTCCAGCTCACACCATACAGAACAATGCAGTTTCCTTTCCTGTCGCTAGACCTTGAGCTGCCAAGTTGCCAAGTACCTTTCCAGGAAAAACAAGCTCTTGGGTTGCAGAACTTATTTATGCCCCTGTGTCTGGTATCTGTTCTCTCTGTTGTACATGACAAGCTACAAGGGATCAGCAGCACACAGCTGGGCTCTGCAGATGGCTCTTGTGCAGCCTGTGACCTGGGTCAAAGTGTCCTCTTTCCACAGATACCCAACCAGCTCTGAGCTCAGAAGTTCTTTTCTTTTGCTAGGGCCATTCTCAAATGCTAAAGCAGTTCCTGACACCAAGATTGTGTTTTGGATAGATGGAGCTTTGGGCTGCACACCCACTGCTACCCACCCCTCCTGTACTTCTTCACTGTTTTGCCTCCCCTAATTCTGAAGCTGTTCTGTAGGCAAAGGCTGCATCCTGTCAACCACCCATGTGTGCTCTATCTACATGGATTCATCCCCATTCTGAGTCCACATGACTCATTTCCTGCTGGATGTGCTGCCCCCACCCTAGACTTGCGGGGGCACCAAGGACTGTAGCAGTCAAATTTATGAGTGGTATGAGGAAGGGGCTTCTCACTGAGCCCTTGATGAGGGATTGGGCAGCCAAACTGGAATGCACTGTGAAGTGCTTGCCTCCCCTTCGTCTTGTCCACAGGTGTTTCCTTTCCCCTTTGTACTGCAGAGGTTCCTGGTGACCTTTGGATAGTAAATTGTCTAGTCTGATTTAGAATAGTAAGTTCAAATCCAAATGAAGGCTCCTGGCTCCCACAGCTGGAGAGACTTTGCCTGGGTGGGAGGGATCTGGGTCTGCTCTCTCATCAACTCTCCTATTCTGTCTCCTCAGAGGAAGAAGAGGAAAAGGAGAATCAGTTTTTCCTTCCCAGTGGCAGTGGTCTTGTCCCTGCCACTACTCTCGGGGCATGTGGAGGTATCACACAGAGGCCAGCCATGTGTCCTATCCACCATTCTTGGCTGGGGGAGCTCTGACTCCAGCTTGGTGCCCCCAACCTGTTTGCTTCCTTTGCAGTACCACAGGACTGCATATGCTTCTGACCGCCTCCCCAAGTTTAGGATTTAGTCTATTGGGCTCCCCTATCAGCCTTCGAGGAAGAAACTGTGCAACCTCTGTGGGAGCTTGTCCTCCAACCCATTGGGAGGAGGCTCTCTGTAGTCTTGGGGAAGGACAGCAAGATCTGCACAGGGACTCCAGGAGCAGCCACCTGGAGGAGGTAAAGCATGAGAGGGAGGGAGGAGTTGGGATGGCCTCAGGTGTCTAGGTCAGGGATGTGGCAGATGGTGCAGTGGCAGAGGCTGTGAGACCTACGTGGACATTCAACCTCCCCACTTCTCAGCTTCAGTCTATCTGGGCATGTGTTAGGCGCTGGGGCAGTAAAGCAAGCAGGTGCTGCAGGAAGGGCTCGGGGCCATTAGTCCTTCAGTGGAAGAGGGTTGGGCATAAGAGTACAGAAGAGGATGGGAGTGCAGGAGGGTGGTGCAGAGCAGGGGTACAGAAGGGGGAAAGTGCAGGAGGAGCTATAGGAGGGGGAGGGGAGACAGAAGGGAGTACAAGAGTGGGTACAGAGGAAAGCACTGAGCTGAGGTCGGCTAGCCAGAATCCACCTCACTCCCTCCTACTTCCTTATCACTGTAGTATCCCAGGTGCCAGGGATATAAGACACAGACTTGGTCTTCTTTCTTCACTGACCTCAAAGATCTGGTGTCCTGGTGAGACATAAACGTCACTTCATGAGTGATGGACTGCCACTTCTTGTCCTTTCTTGCAACGAACTATAATATGCACTAGCACCTGGCACCTCACTGATTGAAGGGGGCTGCCCCACCCTTCTGGTTTCTGGATCAAATTGAAGGAAGTTAATGAATTTGAAGAAGCCAGCAGAGCTCAAGTCTGAAGGGCCAGATGAAAGCTTCAATCACCTATTTGAACATTGTCATGAGAGTTACTTAGAAAACAAGCAGAAGATTTAATGGTTTGTCTCATTGAATTATTCTCCCAGGCAAGAAAGGCAGCACCAAGATAGGACAGGGAAAAGAAAGGAAGAATTGGGTGCAACCAGAGCAGGATGGGGAGAAGAAAGGAAGGGCTGGAGTGCAGATTTGTATTTATACATGCTTCCGTTTGAGTCTTCCAACAAGCCTTGCTTTGCCAGAGGAAAAGCCCCAAATGAACCCAGATCTATATGGTTTGTCTGTTTTTTTTTTTTGCCTCTAAAGTTCATGTTTTCTCTCTATCCCATGCTCTGCTTTCTTGCATTCTCTACAGTAGTTGAACAAACAAGTGATGCAGACCATCTCAAGTAGAACAGTGTGTAATTAGGTCACCTCCTCCCGTGCTTTTAGGATGACTTCCTAGCTGGAGAGTTGCCACAGCACAGAGCACATGGACCCATGAGTGGGGAGACACCTGGAGTGTAGACAAGGGTGGGAAGGTGGTCACTGGAAGGACAAGGAGAGCAAATTTCCCTGCAGAACACACAGGAAGTCAGAGCCACACTCGTTTCCTATATATGTACAAGGCCAGACATTTATGGAGAACATAAAAATAAAATGAGTAGAGACAATAGGTTGACCAGCAAGCCCTTATTGACACTGCCCTCATATCTTACTGTCTGCATAAGGCTTTTCCCAGAAAAAAATGGAAATGTTCCTTCTCAGAGGATGTTCAGAAATGCAGGTCTTCCTGGAATTTGTATTTGGGACCTTATGTATTTCAGAAATACGTTGTTTTATTTTGGAAGTCACAACATCACAGAAAAAATTATGCAAAAAACACAGTTCCCATGTACCCTCTCCCCATTATTAACACTTTACCGTAGCGTGGTTGTTTGTTACCATTGATGAATGAACATTATTACAATTGTGCTATTAACTATAGTCATAGTTTACTTAGGGTTCATTATGTTGTGCAGTCCTATTTATAAAAAAACTTTTATCCTAGTAACATATATACAACCTAAGATTTTCCTCTGTTAATCACATTCACATTTATAATTCAGTGCTGTTAACTAAATTCATGATGTTGCACTACCATCACCACAATTGTATGGACTGCCTATTGCTTACGTTTCTACATGAGATTCAGTTGGTGCTTGCTTGGAGAGTGAATGAAGGATAAAGTTGGTTGTTTTGGGGATCCAAATCAGAGTCTTAATCTCCATCGGAGCCCTGTCTATCCCCGGAGAGTGTTGTGGGAGGTGCTGCTCCTCTAGTCCCTCACCATCATCCCTGCCACTTTTGATTTCTTCTGCCAGGACTTGTCTGTGAACCTGCGGGGAAACCTGTAGATGACTCTTGGCCCACTGTTTCCCACACCCCCTCACACACTTGCCAACGCAGCCACTCCATATCCTCACTCTGGCTGTGATATATATGCTTCCAGTTCCAAGATTTAGTTTTCTCTTCCTATCCCCTGCCCAAGGCTCTGCCTTTTCCATCCACTGACCCCTTGACCATCGTAGTGGGTGTGTCCTGATGGATTGATCTCAGCTGAGCCTACTGGCTGTGATATGCTTCCAGTTCCCAGATTTAGTTTTCTCTTCCTATCCCCTGCCCAAGGCTCTGCCTTTTCCATCCACTGACCCCTTGACCATCGTAGTGGGTGTGTCCTGATGGATTGATCTCAGCTGAGATCACACATCTTGCTGGTCCATGTCAGCAACTTCCTGCAAGTTCTTACTCACTGCCCTGCACTTCTCACTTTCAGCCTTGCATACCATAGGAAGAGCAAGCTTTCAAATACAGATCTGCCCCAGGGGCCCTCCTCTCTAATCTGTCCACTGGCCGTATCCATCAGAGAGTCTGGTTACTTGGGGAGGGTATGAGGCTGACTATGTATGACACAAACTCTGTCTACCCTTTAGCTTCATCACTACCTGTCCCTGTTCCATATCTTCCCATATTCACAGGCACACACATGCACATTCAATGCATATGCATATGTACCACTGCACATGTGTATACATAAACATATACATGTGCACTGACACACACAGAGTGTACACACGAGCCTATATGCTTACACATAGTACATGCATACATATGCACATACGTGCATGCATACATGTGTGCTTTCATGCCTCGCTCTGTCTTTGGTCAGCTGCTTCTTGTGAATAATTCTGCTTCAAGGCTCAGCATGGGCATCACCTTCTTCAGGCAACCTTCCGTCAAGGCTCAGACTCCCCCACCTCTTGGTACTTGAGCACACCTCCAGCACTGATATGGCATTCCCAGAAGAATAACCAAAATATAAAATATCTAGAAATAAGTTTAGCAAAAGAAAATGTGTAAGGTCTATATAAAGTAAACTATAAAATTTTACTCATGGAGATGAGAGAACCTTTGAATAAATGGAGAGATGTTCCCTGTTCCTGAGTAGGAATACTTGATTGTAACAAGATGTCATCATCACCCCTCACCCCTGACCCCAGCTAATATATAGGTTTAATTCTATTTCAACCAGAATCCCAATGTTAGGTTGCCTCTTGAATTTGATGGAATTATGCAAAAATTCACAAATGAATTATCAATCTATGATGCTAAAATCATTTGAAAATGAAGAGGAATGATGGATCACTTTTCCTATCAGATAATAAAACCAAGTGTTAGAGTGACAGTAATTGGAACTGTACATATCTAAGTCCTGGCAAATAATTGACAGGCTATTTCAGTCCTCTGCTGTTACATACACACTGCCCACCTACCACCCTTCAGTAGTGTGCTTATGGTCCATGGGCCAGGAATTCAGAGCAGAGTGGGGATGACTTGTCTCAGTGTCACATGTCTGGGACCTCAGCTGGGAAGACTCATATTGCAGGAGGTGACTTGACAGCTGGGACTGGAATCATCTGGAAGTGCCTACTTTCCATGTCTGGGGCCTGGGTTGGGCTGCGTTGCAGGCTGAGCCCCATTGGAACTATCACAAAGCATCTCCTGGGGCTTCCTTACAGCTCAGGGGCCTCACAGAGCCAGATTTCCCGTTGAGTGTGAACAGGCAGAAGGTGCAAGTTCCCTGTGCTCTGCCCTCAGGAGTCACTTGCTATCACTCCCCCAGGTTCTATTGGCCATAAGTTAGTCCCTAGTCAGCCCAGATCCAAGAGAAGACTCAGACCCCAGCTCTCAAAAGGAGGCTCGTTAAAGGATTCGTGATTACATTTAATTTACCACGTGGTCACGTGGGTAAGCCAGAGAGAGCTCTGAAATAGATTCCACCCTCAAGAGCTTCATGTGTGGTAAAGGCAGCACCGTGTTCAGCAGGGAAGAAGTCAGCCATTCAACAATGGGTGTGGGTAGTTGGCTGCTTGGGTAGAAAGTCAAATGACATCTCTACACAGCATAAAAACTTCTGAATGCATACAGATACATATAGAAAAGGGTGTTAGTAAACAAGGAGCCTGCAGTTGAATATCTTAGTATTTTCAAATAAGAAAATTGTTGACAAAGATTGACTAAATATATGTTATACGCTGCATAGCAAACACTGTAAACAAAATTGAAACACATATAAGAAGCTTGAAACATACATTTGCAATATAACAAGTGGTTCATAATCCTTACAGAGCAGATGATAAGAAAATAGAAAGTCTGATGGAAATTGAGCTCATGCTGAAGAGAAAAAGTTGCAAAGAAGGAATAGAAATGGCTAATAAATATATAGGAAAATGTTTCTCTTCCCCTGTAATCATGAGGATACAAACTGAAGTTAGGGGAGACACTTCCTCTTCCCAATCCAATTGCATGGATTCAGAAGACCTCACTGCTCCAACAGGTCAGGGCCGTGGGCAGACTTACGATGCGCTGCTCGCACTGGTCAGGGTCTCGCGATGTCCTTGTCTTGAGACTTATTTTAAAATGTTTATTGAGATCTTTCCTTTAGATCCTTGGTCCCATTAGTGAACTGCTAAGAAGGTGTTCTAAGATGCATGCCACAAATATGCACATCTAGGCCTGATTTAGTGAAACCCTAGAAATAGCCTGAATGCCTACCAAGATGGGATAAATAAATATTAGTAAATAGAGTGATGTTCTTAAAATAATGAGGTAGACTCCCGTGTATTTACATGGATAAATGTCTGGGATAAACTAATGAGGATAGAAAGTGATTCAACCCAGCTTTTGAGGAACTTGGGTCGACACAGCCCAAAGACCAGAAAACATGTCAGGCACAGAGCTACACATGAATTTTATTAGGACTTTCGAACAGGAAAAGATTCTTCTCGATGGAGGTCAATCAGGAAATGGAAGTTAATGCTCCTCAAAGGGGGCAGTGGAGTGCAAGGACTTATAAGGGTTTAGGACAAGGGGGTGAAAACAGACTTTCAGCAGGGTCTTGGGACATAGGGGTTTGGAGGTTTGTTATCAACAGTGATTAGGGGAGGGGAGTTTTAATGCCTGATTTATAGTACATTCTGCACCCCCTCCCTGAGGAGGTGTGATGACCTTTAACTTATGTCCCAGTCATTGTAGGCAGCTACACGCAGTAACTTATTCTCAGTAGGGAAGAGGGGCCCAGGCCCTGGGTGTCCACAGAAAGCTGGATAAAAATATGTTAAAATTTCTGTGAAACTGTTTACATGGAGGGTGTGATTTATATATCCGATATATTCATTTAAAAGTGTCTCTAAGGGTATATCCTAAGCAATTAATGGACAGTATATAGCTAGGTATAGTAGAATACAAATTGCAATGTTTTTTTGGTTCATACAAATTGGTGTGGTTTGAATTTATAAAAATGAACATGGGTTATGTTAGCAAGTTTTAAAAAGAAGAAACTATGCAAGCCAAAATCTATCCTAAGAAAATGATCAGAATTCTGGATAAAGATTTTTATGCCTACGTGTTTACCACCGTGTTTTGGGGAACCTGGAGCCTCTTAAACGTTGGGGAGATGATGTCTCTGCAAAGCGTGGGATGAACCTGCAGGTGACGTGGTGACAGAGGCAAGCTACTTCTACATAGAGAAGTAAGAACAATGATACATTAGTGGAAAATGATTTGGAGATGCACCATGTGGCACTGAATTGTTCCAGATGTGAGATTATATATGGGTTTTACTTTCTCCTTTATGTGCTTTTCAGGTTTTCTATTTAATTTATTGCTTCTGTTAGTGATCAGAAGGACAAAAACCCTGAAAAATTAGAAAATAAATAATTTCAGCCTCTATCACCCACTGGACTGGGAACTCTCCCTAATCACATTTTGCACCCCCAGTCCTGCCCAGGGCCCAGCAAGCAGCCTGCGATCAGTGACTGCCCTCCCATCTCAGGCATCCCCTGGGCCCCTCTCTGGCCTCTTGAAGGGTCCCTTGCTTTCCCGCCTTGGGGTCCCATTTGCTCTAGCCCATCACCTCCTGCACATGTGTGCCCACCGGGTGCCCACACTGCCCCTTGGCACCAAGCTCCTCAGCAGCAAGTATACACTGAAAAGCATCACTTTCCACAAGTACTGCAGCTGCCTTTGGCACCATCTCAGATGAAACATCAGTCACACAGTGATGAACCGGCACTGACCGTCCCCAGGGACTCAGTTGAGTCCTGAAATAAGGGTGGGATTGACTGGGGGTGAAGTGGAAAGAAGGGGTCTTCCAGGGAGAGGGTGCAGGAGCAGGTGTGCTCTAGGAATCTCACCCACCCAGAGCTGTTTCCTGGGATCCAGGGTCAGCAGGAGAGAAGACAGACTAATTCTCACCCAGTGGTAATCTCTGCTTAACAGATTGCCGCCCAAAGTTGCTGCTGCAACTGGGGATGTGGGAGGAGTCTGCTAAGTGCCTCTAACTTCTGTCTCTCAGGCAGGTGTAGTTGGAAAGTGTCTGGGGCTGAAAGAGTGGGGACCAGCAGAGGGCTGGTGGCATCTCTTTGTGGGATCTCTCTCCATGGGCTCCTTGAGCGCCCTGACTGCATGATGGCCTTGGGGTACTGGGCTCAGGATTCCAGGGCGAAGTTCCAGGAAAAAGCAGAGTTGTAGAGACTTTTCTGAATTAGCCATGTGACTCACCTCTAACCAGGGTCTTTTGATTTCTTCTGAATCAGGACCATCTAAATTCAAGGGGAAAAGACACACGACTCAGCTGTTATGAGGGGAACATTGGGACTACTTTATGGTAATAGCTGTGGGCTAGAGGATATCATAGGTCCACTTTTGAGCAGTATGATCTGACACAGTACAAAAGTACAAAATTCTCTAATTACTTGCCCCAAACATGCTTGATCTTTAGATAACAAATGAATGGAAAGTGGAACCCTTTCTCATAAAGAAATGAGCTAGATATAATTTGAATTATGAACTCTTCCATAGTTCCTTAATAATTTTACAATGTGCATATAAATTCTTGGCAAGTCAGATTGTTCCTTGGGAACTTATTCTAGAATGTGGGTCCATCAGTAAAAACCTGGGACCATGTTAAGAGCAGCAATTCTGCACATTGTGTGGGTGCATTTGCTGTTATGTAAGGAATTCTAGGGCTCCTTAGGAATTTTGTTCAAGGCCAGTGTTTTCACTGAAACATAGAAGGAGGAGCTGAGAAAATTTTGAAGATTCAGGACCTCGTACATCCAGTGACATGTGGTAACAAGTGGCTGGCCAAGTTCATTTGGATCTAGTGTTTTTTCCTGCTTGTTTTCCCTTTTTTATTTATGCTGCACAGTCATGTCTCTTTAAAGACTCCCTTAAGCAAGGGTGTGAGTGCATAGCTTAGAAGTGCTACTGCAACAAGCAGAGCACCAGGGACACAGGAGCTCCACAACTGGGCTTGTTTTTCCTATATGACAAATGTCTGGAGAGAGGAGGCCACCAGAGCTGAGTCAGGAGCTCAGTGGAGGCAGACCCAGGGACTTTGCAGTTCTCCAGCCTTTCCCTCCTGGTCCCCAGACGGCTGCTACAGCCCCAGTCATCACATCTGCAGTGGGGAAGGTGGGCAGTGCTCCCCCAGCCCACTAGAAGGCATGTGCTTACAGTTCTCTTGGGTCAGAGCTGTGTCTTGGGACTTTGTTATAAGAAAGCTGCGGTGAGGATGGGGATTTAACTTTCTCTGTGGAGGTGGATGGGGTGGGATGTGGGAAGGACTAAGACCCAGTGTTGTGTTACCCACTCAGCCAGTGACTGTGATGACAAGACTGTGTGTATTTGTGAAGGCAGAGGGAGAACAGTGTCTGGGTGGTGCCTCCAGAATTGAGGCTGGAGCATGTGAGAGGGAAGACAGGCAGGTGGGCACCAGAGAAGGGATGAGGCTTTGTCCTTGGGCTGGGGTGGAGGGTGGTGCTGTTCGGGCTGGATGAGCACGCGGATCTCCTGGGGCTCTCGTTGAATGGTAGATCAGTACAGGCCTGAGATCCTGCATTACTAACAAGTGCTTAGCAGAGGCTGCTGCTACTGGCCCCTGCACTACACTTTGAGTAGCCCAGGTCCACCCAGAGTGGCTCTCAAATTTTGCTGCACTTAGGTTCACTTGGGGTTATTTAAAAGTGTTTGCACACACATAACGTAAATAATAAAAATGGAGTGGTCAATAATGATAAAGAAGCTGCTGAGTCAGCTTAAATATCTGTGGAGGCAAGGCATACACTCTAAGGCACACACGAAACACCTGGGAAATTGCAGTTTGTCCATATTGGTGTAGTAGGTCCGGGGTGAGGCCTGACACCCTGCCTGTTTAGTAAGGGCCCAGTGGTGATGATGCTGGTGTGGCCCACGCTCTGGGCAACTGGGCAGGAAAGGGTGCATTGGTGGTAGGGGGCAGGTGAGGGGCTTTTGGGTGGTTGGCCAGGGAGGCAGCCATATGTCTGTAGTTCCTGGTCTGATCAAAAGGAGGGTAGAAGCTGTTTCAGCTGGAGGTGCTAACCATGCACCACCGGCAGGCTTTCGTTTGTAAGTTTTATGGGCCCTAACTAAATAACAGGATGTTGGGGTCAAGAAACAGACTATGCTTCAAGTTTGTCTTGTGGAGGAATATTATAAAAACAAATTCTTCGTGTCCCTTTTATTTACACACTTGGAGGTAGAAAATAAATTGGAGGCTTGGAGACTGCCAGGAAGCTGATTAGAGCCCAGTCCTGCAAGAGGGCCAGCCTTGCCTTTTAACCAGTTCCATGGCCTTGCCAAGTTATTTTAACCTCTCTATGCTCTTTTCACCACTTCAAAATTGGGAATGTAGGAAAGTATGGGATAGTGTTTCGCAAAGGGTCTAGCCTGTAGTGAGGCTACATAAATAAATGAATATATATCTACATATGAAAATATGCACATGCACGCACACATACATGTATATGTATATGTATGTGTAAGTGTATGTATATGTATGTGTATGTTTATGTAGTGTATATACTGACCTCCCTGCCCTTTCCTTCCATTTTGCCCTATATGTTGGGTGGTAGATTGTTTGCCAAGATGGACTGCAACAATTCCTCTCATCCCCCTGCACACACCCCTTTGTGCTTCTACATTTCCCCACCTCCCATCAAGAAGAAAAGCCCATTTCTCCCCAAATCTGGGCTGCCCCATGACCAGGCTGGCCTGATGAAATGGAAGCAGCCATCTGCCAGTTCTGAGCCCAGATTTGAGACCTTGCACATGTCAGTTCTCGCTCCTGCGGACCTCATCTACCACCTCGTAGGGAAGTCCGAGCCACCTTGCTAGAGTCTCAGTTTCCACCAGACAAGTGAGTGAGGCCATTGTGTGCTATTCATTTGGTCCTCGTCAAGCCATAGTTGACCACAGCTTCACTGTGACCCCAAGAGAGATCAGCAGGAAAATCACCCAGCCCAGAATGTGGTTAAAAGTGGAAATTTTAGTATCTGTCACTAGAACAAAAAATAAATAAATAAGCATTTAGGAGTGTACAACACAAACAGTGAATGCTAATATAAACTGTAGACTATAGTTAATAGTAATTATAAAAGTGTTCTTTCAGCAATTATAACAAAAGTACCACGCTAGTACAGGGTGTTCATAATAAGGTGGTATGTGGAACTCTGTATTTTATGCATGATTTTTCTGTAAACCTACTTCTCAAATACATGAATAAATAAAAAATGTAAAAAAAAAAAAAACAAGCCCAGCCCAGCCCTGACCCAGAAAATTATGAGCAAATAAAATAGCTGCTGTTTTAATCCACTGACATTTGGGGTGGTTTGTTACACAGCGAGAGATAACCAATACACATGGCTTGGAAAAAATGGACTGGAAATATCTCTGCGTAACAGTGTATTATACCAATTCAACACTATAGCCCTTGTGCAAACATCAGGTGGCAATTTGGCAGGTCATCTATTGTTCTTGCAGAGAGGACATCTTGAAAATAATTGTGCTGGTGATCCTTGAGCCCCTATTGGAGGCAGGGCACCATGCTGGGTGCTACATTCACCCTGAACTACATGCAGAGAGCCAGAGTGACATTCACACAACCCCTCCACGTGCTAACACAGTGCCTTGCTGAGTAACCCCCCTTCTCCTCGGTGCTGACTTTCATTTGTAGTGGACTTTCATTTGTAGCGCGTTGTAGCACTTGGCACCTGCTGTGTTGAGAACAAAGGCTGACCAGCTGGACAAGCTGAGAGGGATGGTGATGACTCACCCCAATCCACCGGCTCTGGCTCAGACTTCTCCCAGAGACCCTGAACCAAGTGGATGAGGAGGAGGCTGCTTCTCTGGGGCCCGTTGACGTGGGCGCTAGGAGTCCCCTCCTGAATCACTCTGCTTCCTGCTTGGGAAATGCGAGTCCCCATTGGTTCAGCTTTTGCAGAAAACACTGGATTATTCAGGAGGCCTCTGGGTGTGCATCCATGAGCTAAGTGCCACTGCGATGCTACAGTTTCACAGAGCACGAGTTAAATGTGGAAGACTTCTGCCCGGATGCCTGGGTGGAGCACCCATCCCAGATCCCCCAGCTCTGGTGCTGGGAATTACTGGATTTGAAGAAGAGAGTGTCAGGCATTGCTCTGCTGGCATGGAATTTAGCCTTGACCCTTGGATTGGGACTTCCCCGATATGTGAAAACATGGAACTCATTTCCTCTTGTTAATCACTGTCTCCCTGCTGGGTGTCATTCTCTTCGTCGGTCATGGTCAGTGTCACCTGCTGGTAGAGGCTGAGATTCCTACTGGTGTCCTGACCTGGAAGGAGATGTCCAGCTTCTTGTAGAATGAGGGAGGCCACCTCCCCTTCCCACAAGCACATGCACAGGCACACACACACACATATGTATTCACACACAGAGACAACCACCACATGGCACACGCAGTCACACACACAGATGCACATGAATTCACATCCACAGATGCTTGTACCTGCATAATACACACATAGATACACACACAGACCACACAACAGACGCACATACATGGGCATACACATACCTATGGAGAAACACCAACTTATATACACATACTCTCACAGATGCACATGCACTGGGCACATGCACACACAGATGCATGAGCATATGCATTCACACACAAAGACACCCATACACATCCCCTGAACCATAAACGCCCCTGCATGACCTTCGTCACAGCTTGTCCCTAGGTGAGGCTCCCTGCAGGTGCACAAGCAGCACCGTGTGGCCAACGCCAAGATGCTCAGTCCCCAGGCCACAGTACTCTGCTGAGACACGCCATGGATGTGTTACATTGTCCCCATGTCCTCCCAGCGCTGGCTGTTGAAGCCCACCCCTGCGGAGCCTCAAGGTGTGGTGGGAGCTCGCGGTTCACCTGGAGCAGAAACAGGGGCTCGTGTGCTCCGCAGGGTCTGCGCGTGGGGTACCAGAGCTGGGCCCACCGCACCTGTGCCCCAAGTGACAGCAGAGAACAGAGGAGTGGGCGAGCAGGGCCACTGCATGGGTGCGGGAGGTGGTATGAGCAGGACTCCTGCTGGGGGAAACCATGGGCCACGGGCTTTCGTACAGATGGATGCTTCTCTGTTCTATTCTGTGCCATTCTGAGTAACACTCGGAGCAGTAGAATGGGCAGCGGGGGGTGACGCTTTGGGTTGGGTTTGGTGTGTTCTTTTTATTTTTCTGAGTACGTTTCAATGCCTGCTTGAACAGCACAGACTGCTGCTTGCTATGTGAGGGTTGACTTTGCTGCTTCTTGATTTTTATTTATAGAGCACAGTTTCACCTTAAAATAGCAGTTACGCTGTGCCTGTCAGCCTACAAGAATGGTATTTGCTCATGGAGTCTGGACATGGAGGGAGATGGGGAAGAAGGGAAACCAAGTCACAGCAAGCATGGGCTGGGGCTGGAGGGGGCCGGGGCTGCTGGTCCTGGGACTTTTGGGCTGTGAAAAGGACGTCAGGGCCTAAAGTTGTACTAAAGTTGTGCTGCAGACTCTGTGGTCAGTCGGTCTGGCTGTGCATCCTGCTCACCCCTCATCCTCTGGGAAATTATTTGATCTCTCTGTGCCTCAGTTTCCTTCAGTATAAAGGGGAGGTTGTAGTTACCCCTTTATGGTGTGTCCGGGCGACTCTGCAAGGTGAGAGATAAAACCACTAAGAGGCAGTGTGTGGCACTGTTTTAGTTTTTTGGGCTGTTAAAGCAAATACTATGAAATGGGTCAGGTTAAACTATGGGAATTTATTCACTCATGATTTTGAGACTCGAAAAATGTTCAGATCAGGGTGTCATCAAGGTGGCGCTTTCTCCTGGAAGGCTGTGATGTCCTGGGACTGGCTGCTGGTGATCCTCGTCCTGACCTCCTCTGTCACATGGCAAGGCTCATGGCGGCCTCTCCTGGCCTCTCCCTTCTCTTCCAGTTTCCTGTGATGTGCGGCTTCTTACTTCCTGTGGCTTCTCTCCCTCCCGCCCCCTTTATGCTGCTTACAAAGACACTGACATTAGGATTAAGACTCATTCTGATTCAGTTGGGCCACACCTTAACTGAAGTTTCCTCATCAAAAGGTTCTACTTACAATGGTTCACCACCCCCTCAGGGATGGATTAAATTTAAGGACATGCTTTTCTAGGGTATATCAGCCTCAAACCACCACAGGCACCAAATAAGAGTCAACACACCATGATTATTGCCAGGATTCCTTTAGGTGGGGCCTTAACCCAGTGCCAGCTCTGCTAAGAATGGGTGTGCCAGAACCTTCCATCCTGCAGATGACAGGGTACAGAGAACCTGGGAGCTCCAGGGGGAACAGGGGGCGACAGAGGAACATGGAGGAGAGGGAGGCTGAAGCCACATCAGCAAGCCGTGCCTAGAGTTCTGGGAACTTTCACCAAGCTGAGTGAGGGCAGTGCCCAGGAGGAAGGAAATCCTAGAGGGGAGTTTTTGGACCAACCTCCTAGAGCCCAGCAGAGAGGGGTGAGCCCGGGTATTGGGGTGCCATGGACTAATGGCTGTTGGGCTTCTTTTGCCACTAGACTGGATGCTAGTTGTGTGCGTGGCTGGACTCAAGCTGTCCTGTGGGGATTGGCAGGCAGGAGGGGATGGGCCCCACTCCGTGGAGCTGTGACTGGGCTGAGATGGTCATTGCTCAAAGGAAACACTCTTGAAAGGGGCGGATACCTCTTCCGGGACCCTGCTGGCCAGCACTGCAGGAACTAACACCATGGATGAGAAATCAGGTGAGGTCAGGTGCCATCAATTTGGGGAATTCTTCCATGGTGTAATTGGTGACTAATGGAATACTGAATTAAACCCAGGCAAGCAGGCCTCTGGAGGTTAAATATCTGGACAGGTGGGAGAATGTAGGTTGAGAACCACAGGGAAGGAACAGAACACATGCCATTCCTTTATGAAGAGCAAGTCAAGTGGGATCATGTAACCTGCCAGGTGAACAGGTGTGGTTTACAGAGCAGGCAGGTGCAGACAGAGGCACATAGTCTTTAAGGGCTGGTTGAGGGCAGGGCTGGAGTGTCTGCTGGAGCTGCTGCTGGTGACAGGGGCATTCAGAGCTCTTTGGCTGCCAGGGCTGCACCTGGCCCTACACTCGGTGCTCTCGCGACATTGTCCCCAATGCCAACACCAGGAAAGGACCTCCATTAAGGATTCTGTCAGTCTCGGGTGCCAATGTGTATAGCCCAGGAGTCGGCCTTGGGTGGAGACCCAACATCAACATTTATATCCAGATCGGCTGATGAAACAGAAAACTTAATCTTACCAGGTACAAATGACCCCAACTTAACAACCCTTTAAAGTATTTGAAGAAAATTAGAAGTATGGTTATAAGGTGGAAGACAATTCAACTCATTCACTCATCGAGTCATAAACCATTGGGTACTCACTGCATGCCCAATGTTTGCACATGTCATGTGTTTTCCAGAAACACAGTAAAATACAGGAGGCAGTGCCTTACTTCAGGAAGCTGAAACTTCTTCAATGCAAGGGCACTTTGAAAGAAAAAACAAAACCAAAAACAAACATTAAAAAAAAATCTATAAATATGCAACAAGATTAGACTTCCTGGGGATGGGCAAAGGGCTGAGGCAGACTCTACAGCATTGTTCCTCCTGTGTAACAGATGCTGCATCTGGCATAATCCACTCCCCTCTTATGTCCCCTCTCCTTTCCACTGGTTCCTGGTTGGCTTCACCGTTTCCTGCCAAGTTGAGGCTCTGCCTGGTAGCAACACTGTGCCCCAAAAGCAGACCCAAGGCTCTGTCTTGAATGGGCGGTCCAAGGGACTAGAGCCCCAGGCTACCTAGATGGATGCTTACTAGACAAGAGGGGAGTAGGCAAAGCAGGGGAGTAAGGGGAAATTGGACTCAGGGAAGCTAGCTTTGGCCCAGACCCCTGTTTGTTGTCCTGTCTGAGGTGGGCTGGTGGGGACTGCAGACAGCATGGATGTCTCTGTCCTGTCTTGAGAGGCTTTGTTTGCTCTGAGTTCCAAAGAAAAAGAACAAGAAGCTACACTCATATGCCACCCTTGCAGGAGAATAGAGGGCAGGCATGCCTTCTGTGTTGTGCAGAGGAGTGGGATAAATTGGGTTTTGCCCAATTCCTCATCCCACGCTGCTGAGCCTGAGGTAATTGTAAGGAAGCATCATGTAGGATGTTTAAGTAGAGGCCATCCTCCTCATTAGAGTAATTAAAACCCTCCATGCTCATGGCGCTGCACAGAGGGGGATGTCATCATGACATGACACACTTGTGCATGAACCAGTTCCCATCAAGCAGCCTCACCCTGCTTGTCCAGCCAGGGTCTTGACCTGTCCTTGCAACCATAAAAACACCCTCTAAGCAAAGGGGAAACACACATCTTGTAAACTGACAGACGTTCGATGTGTTGATGTACACAATGTTGAGAATGGCTTTATGTAGGCTTGAAACATGGATTATGATAATCTGTCCCTGCCAGCTTGATTAATCATTGAAGAAGATAAGCTCTTCCAGACTTTGGGCAGGTGAGTCACTTTGAAATGCAGGCTACCAGAGATGTCCTCAGAAAAGCTAATGAAGCCTATTAATGTTTTTTTGCAAAAATCATTCTTTCTTATTGCTGTCAATTTTGCTGCAGAAATTATGCCAGCAAAGCTAAACAGTACTCAATTTGTTCTTTGCTCTGAGAATTAGCACACATTTGTAATTATACCTAGATTTTGTTAAAGATTAAATGAAATCATTTTAATAGTTTGGGGTTTTCTTTTTGACACAAAACACAATCGCATGTGTGCACACACCCACACACACACTCACACATTATTTATCGTGAAGTTTGATTCCGGATTTAAGTAGATGTATTTTAACCAGGTTTCCGAATATTCATCATTCTTTAGGAACAGTAATCTCCCATATCAAAATATGTTCCTGGAGAATTTTAGATCATTATCCTATAAAAGTCTTACAAGCGGGGCAACTTGATGGCTCTGATTGTCTGGTACACCTCCAATTGAGGGTGAGACAGCTAACTACACAGTCTTGGCAGCATGCTGCACCTGGGGGAGTTGCAAAATAAAACCATGGCCTATTCCATCACAGGGACTTTTGCCACTGGTCAAACCCATAACCAGACCTGCTCGAGAGTATGTATAAGTAAGGTAGCAGGGACCCAATGTGCCTTTCACCCCTGAATAACCAAGACCCCTTCCATGCTCAGATGTGGCTGGTAGGGATGATAGATCACATGGGGTCATCATATTCAATAAAGAGCTGAAGGCCCAGGCTAGTCGGGAAATGGGTATTAAGAAAGGTAGGCTGCTGGAGATGTATAGAGGGAGGATTGTGTTGCCATGGCTCATGACAAAGGGAGGCGGGCAGCAGGTGGCTCTGTGCTTGGGACAGACTGGCTTGTGAACTCACAAGGGTGGAGGTTTGTCTAGTCTTCTCCCTGCTCTGAGTGCAGGGCCCGGAATTGCACCTGGGATCTATTAGGTGCTCACATGGGTCTGCGGAATGTTGTGAACACTGGAGATGGTGAGGAAAGGGTGGTGGCATTCTGTTTTGACCAATTTAAGTGAATGGAGCTTGACCTGGGCAGTTTCTGGCTGGCCATAGGCCTGGACAGCCCTGGTGGGAGACAGCATTAGGAAGGCACCAAGCCCAGAACAGGCTGAGCTCACCCAGGGGTGGGATGAGGATGGAGAAGATGAGAGAGGATGCTGGAGACATCCCAGCACGTGGAGATCCAGACCGGGAGAAGCTGCCCAGGAAATAGGGAATAAAGAGCAGCAAATTGAGGGTCCAGAATGACGTCGGTAGTCCTGGCACCACAGCTTGGACAGTCCTCTGTCATCCTCTCCCCTCAGGCGTGAGCTGGAGGGCGCAGGCAGCTGGGGAAACAACACCCATCACCCCTTTAGGAAAAGCGTCTGACCCCATGAAGGACCACAGAGATGTCAGTCCATCCATGGTCTGTGGGCATCAGGGTCGCCAGCCAAAGCACAACTGACATAAGCACCAGATGGAACAGCATTTACTCACACAGAGAAGAGACAGAGCAAGGTCACCTTCAGTGGTGGGCGTTGTTCCCCCATGGCCAATGGGTCTGGGTCTGTGGCCAGTGTGGGGAGTTGGTCCACACACACTCCTCTCATGCACTGCGCGCAAAGGACCCCACTCCCTCCCAGCCAGGAAGACATGCAGCAGCAGGACCCGCCAAGAACCAACCAGATTGTCTTCAGGGAGTGTTTCCCTGTGCTCAGGGCCAAAGGGGAAGGAATGTGCCCACAGGGTCTGCGTTTTATCTCCAGGCTCTCTGGAGAAGGAAGCCAGCTTTCATTTACCATGCCATTCTAGGCACCAAGCTGGCATATCTAGCCCTGAGCTCAGAGCTTTCTTGTGCATGCCAGGAAAGTGGCCAGTGCTTGAACTGTTCCATGGCATAGCTTAACCACGTTAGTGGTTAAGAACAGGGTAAGAGAAAGAAGTGAGAGATTTCTGTGTAACGATTGATTCTAAGGATGGGTCAGAGTGCAGGCTGGGTGGATGGGAAATGAAGAATCTGTGGTTTGGGGGAGGGGAAGGCATCAGGCTTGGGGAGAGCTAAGGTCCTTGGTTTGGAGTCTTAGTGCTGGGGAAGACTTGCTGGAGGTGGCGTGAGAAATCTCAGAAATGGGGAGCTCAGATGGGAGACTTCACAACAGATGCCATTGTGGGGGCTGATGGAGTTGAATACGACTCTGTGAATGTGTGGCTGGGGGTCATGGATGACGGGTCACTGGAGCTGGGGAGGCAGAGAAGTTGAGGGAACTGGGATAGACACTGAGACCTACAGAGCTGCACAGCAGGGGCCGATGTAGACAGTGACCCTTTGCAGGCACCCATGACAGGTGCCCACATGCAGTTGAGTTTTGAAGAAGGAAAGATGAGTATGGAATAGAATGGAGGAAGGCCCAGCTGTGAGAGACTGGAGGAGGAGGGAGGGTAAAGACTAAGGTGGTCCTGGGAACCCAGGAAACATATATGATCACCTGGCCCTTTGTCCCAGGGTTTTCCTTTGTGGGCTGGTGCAGAGACAACAAATGTGGTGGGCATGGCACCACTGGCTGCATGGCATCCCAAGAGAGCCCCCCAAGGCAGCTCCCCAAGTGCCCTTTATCTCACTGGAAGGTCCAACCCAACTCTCCAGTTCTCCGTGTCTATACAGGACCCTCCCTTCTAGGAGCAATTTACGTTGCTTCACTCAAGGTCCTGGAAACAACTGTTCTCATTTGTTACAGAACATTTGCACTAGTCAAAACAGTTTCTAGTTATGAGTAAAGTCATTAATGCATGTCCTGATTGTGGCCTTTATCAGTACACTGACCGTGCTTTGTGCGTACATGTTTAAACCGAGGCAAGGGCACAGCCTTGCACAAGGAGCACACCTGCTCCCTGCTAGGACAGGAGTCTCAGTAACGTTTTGTGAGCCCGACTTTCGTAAAGTTCTCAGAGATGTTGTGGGGCTGGGCGTGTTCCTTGTCAGATGTTACAGATGACGGGACTGCCTTCCAGAGAGCCCTAAACTCACTGCAGACCATCTCTCCAATTGGCTCAGCCACTTGGCCACCTTTGGGGCCTCCTGCATGTTCACTTCTCCTGGGGTACGAGGCACACAAAACACCTGTCCTCTACTGCCAGCCTGGCTCCACCTCCCACTCGTGCCTCTTGCATATCCCTGGTTTATATTCTGTGTCCCTGAATACCCCTTGCCAGCCAGCCAAGGGAGAAGTCAGTATGGCCAGGAGTTATTCCTAGGGGAGGAGGGAGCAGACAGCTTTGGTTCACTGCCTTACCCTGAGACCACAACACACACAGCACAGACTTTGCATCCTATTGGCTGTGCTTGGAATTCACTTTTGCTCATCAGAGACTCTCCTTTCATAAAAATGCCAGTGGAAGTTTATTTGAACTCTATATGGACAGACTTCTTCTCTGTTCATACTTAAAATGGAGAAATATAGACCTCTGGTTGTTTGCGGGATATGAGCAAAACCACATTGATAATGATAATAAACTAAATTCTTGGTTTTATAGGAACTGCCCGATCCATGGGGCTTCTGGTTATTTTCATATTAAAAAATCGTCGTCTCTGCCAGTTTTAGGAGCAATAAGAAACCCTGTTAAGGTTACTAGGCTCTGTACAAATCATCCTAAACCTGGGTGCCTTCTGACAATGATCATTTATTGTCCCTTGCAGTTCTGGGAAGCTCAGTCTTGGCTCTCATAGGTTTGCATGAAAAGTCATCTGAAGGCGGGACCGTGGCTGGGGCTTTGGCTTCCCACAGCTGACAGGGGGTGCCGGCTGCTGCCTGGGGCTTTCAGCTCTTCACCTGTTGGTCTCTTCATGGGTGCTGCTTGTGTGTCATCTTGGCCCCTGCGTGAGCCAGCCAAGAGACAAAGAAGGGAGCCCTGGCGTCTTCTTCTGTGACTTGGTGTTCTGAGGACACTAGCCCGCCACTCTGCCACAGCCTGCGGTCACACGGCTGGCCTGAGTCCACATGGCAGATGATACAAGGGCAGGGGCCCAGGAGATCAGGGTCACTGGCAACATTTTGGAGCCTGGTTACAACTAACCATTAGTAAATAAAGTGGTCCCTCAGACTTACATCCCCAAGAGATTTTTAAACGCTGTTTATGTTTTTCACGCATTTACTTTCATATATAATATATGTGTACACACAAACACATACACATATCTGTGTATATAGTGAATATATGCATTTCTGTATGTATATATACAGAATGCTAGTAAAATAAACCTGAGCTACATTAGATATTTAGGAAAGAGTAGCACTGTACATTAATCACCAGGCAAAATGCATTGATCCCATTGTTTTTGTTAAAAAATGAAGGTTTCAGCTGAATCCTGTCATTGGCGTTAAGGGGCTCTCATAGATGATTCACTCTTTGGGTCCTGAACTGTCTGCCTAGGAGATTTGGAGTCAAGCACCAGTCCTATTTCCGGGACTGATTAAGGGAAGATGGTGGAGCTTCCTGGTGCGATGTGTTGTTCAGTCAAAACATACTTTACTTGCTGGGCTTGTGGGGTTGGGGATGGGTGGGTAAGAAAGCCCTTGTCCTTGGGCTGGGGGCCTGTTCAGGCCCTGCTGTAGAGGGGTAGGGTGGCAGTGGCCCAGCCTTCCCAAGGGGTAGTTCCTCCATCCCTGTCCCCTTCTCTGGCCTCATGTCACCATGAGTGATGGGTCAAAGAGGGCATGGATTTCCAGCACATTCACCATGACCAGCAGCCCCCCCCCCGATTAAGTCTCATCTCGTGTAGGGAAGAGAGAATGGTGGCCCACCCACCAAGCCCATGTGCCCTGACCTTCCAGGGGGTCCCCGGCCTAGTAAGGTGTTTGGTGGAGAGCTCTGTCCTGGTGGTCTTGTGCTCAGGTTTCCTCTCTGTATGCTTGTGGACATCAACAGAGGACTTCAGGCTCTAGTCAGAATGCTTGGGGGGTGTCTTGGGAGCTAACACTTACCTTGAGCAGCTCATCAGGACCGTTCAGGAAGCTCTGCCTAACCCCAGACCATTTTTTTCTTTCTTCCCATTGCCACCAAATGCTTGCAGCCACGGTGGTACCACAAGAAATGTGCATGGTCACTCATGTCCATCAACAGGATTTCCTTCGAATTAAGAAAAAATATATATGTCCCAGCTCCTGGCCTGGGCTGGCACAGCCGGGTCTGTAAGCCAGGTGTGCCTTCTTGCTTGGAGAGTAACCCCAGGCCCTGAGGTTTTAAGGAAGGACCATTCTTTCTGGCCAGTTTCTGATGCTTAGAAACCAAGTTCTCCCTTTTGTTGAGATAAGGCTAAAGGAATTTGAAGATGATGAGTGGCCTAGTTTCCACAGGTGCAGGTCAGGTGGTGGGCAGTAGCCCCTCAGTCCCTTTTACACCCTTGGGCAGAGCACAGACTGGTTGGACACATGGAGGAAGATGGTATACATCTTCATGTTCTGAAGAAGGTGGCTGCTGAGCAGTCTGCATCTCTGTCCAAGGAATACACGGATCAAAACAGTTCTTAGTTAAAGGATGTCTGCCTTCACCAGCACCCCCTAGGTTCCAAGGCAGGGAATCGGATCCAAACTGCTTATGCAGAGAGGGCACATCTTGGCACACCAAACTGGGGTAGAATCATTGGGTTCAGGTTCAGCTGGATCTAAGAGCTTAAAAGATGTCATCTGCAGATTCAGGCTTTCATCTTTCAGCTGCTGAGCTGATGGCATAGTGGACAGTAGCCTTTCCATTAGACATCTCTGAGTTTAAGGACATTGGCATTTATTGTCATTGAATGAAGGTCATGCAGCCAGCCTCTTACCTGACATAGCACTAGGAGGATGTACACCTTTTGTTGGTCTGGCTTGAGTCATGTGCCCTTCTGTAGAGCTGAGGGGTCCACCCAGACTAAATCACATGGTTTCAGGAGTAATTTTCCAAACTGGAAAATAGAGACTCTGAGCTCAAAGCTGGGCCTGGATGCTGGAGGCAACCTGCTCTCCACTCAGGTCACACAGGTTGTATGTCCCCAAGCTCAAGGGGCTTTATAGGCCTCCTGCTCAGATGACCTCTGACCCCTGCAGCCCTAGGACCCCTATTCTACTGGGACCTTATGCAGAGAAGTCCATTTAGAACTTTTTTTTTGTATGGGTAGGCACTGGCCAACAGAAAGCATGACCATCTGAGCCATGTCAGATCAGCCTCACCCAGGTCTCTGGCATGGCAGGTGAGAACTCTGCCTGATGAGCCACCATGGCCCACCCTAGAGAAGTCCACTTATAAAGCATTTGAATGTGGTTCCAGTGAAGTTCCTGAGAACAGTGGGGAAAACTCTGCACTTATCCATAATACTGATGAAATGCAGTGGGTTCTCTGCCAGTGCATTCAAATGACCAATTCCTGAGACACCAAGAGCTTCAAAGAAAGAGTTTATTGCTAGGCATGAAGCAGGGGATCAGACAGCCTGTAGGCCTAAGAATCTGTCTCCCCGAATTGCAGTAATTCTGATGGTTTTATAGTATCAAAAGATAGGCAGATTTTAAGATAATGAACACAGTGGCTCTCGACGATATAATTAGATGTGATCTAATTATTGAGCATGTGCATACTGATAACATGCTTAGTCACAGAATGGATATTAGAAAAGGGCAGATTTAATAAGATGATGGGTGTGATTTTCGTGTTATAATGAGATAGAGGTGACTTAAAAATTAAAATCTAAGCCACTGCGCATGTCAGACAGACCCATTTTGGTTAGATCCAGCTTTGGTTATCAAAATGACTTTGGGATTGGGGTGGGTAAGTTCTAGGCCAACTCAAAGACCTTCGTTAATAAGCATTAGGGGCTACCTTTAGTGTTCATAAGACCCTAAAGTTGAAAAACCATATAAAATAGGCACAGGTGAGGGTCAGTCACAAGGTTTTTACAATCACAAGGGCACAAGATAAAGGCTAACACAATCATCAGAGATCAAGGCAACTGGAGTACAGTTCAAAGATTTCAGGTATTTCCCCCTGTCTAATATACCAGAAAGTAAAAAGGAATATCTATATAATGATTCAGTAATCATAACCATCCCTTAAATCCTAACTTCTTGGTTACATTCAAACCTCCTAATTGTTTAGACAATGGAGGTGAGTCTCACCGAGGCCACTGACCTTCCAAGGGTCATGTGATTACAGGGTCAGTACTAGAACCCCGTCTCTAAGCATCCCACGCCTGCCTCCAAGGACCCCCGAAGCTGGGAGCCTCATAACTTCTTTTCCACTGAGTCTTGGGGATGGACCACTTCACAGTCATCTCTGAGGCTCCTGCTTTGACAAGTCAGTTTGGAGGGGTTAAGACATCAGAAACATTCTCAGAAACTTCCTCAACTTTCTCAATTATCTTTTGACACCAACTGCAAGTATTGCTGTAACCCAGACAATTCCATTCTGATGCCATCAGCAGTCGGAGTTAGGCAGGCCCCAGCCTCAAGTTTGGAACCCACACTTCTGACCCACTGGCCACAAAGTCAGGGTTTGCAAACACCATCTAGACTTCAAGAATTCACTAGAACAACTCACACAACTCACCAAAAGCCCTTAAGTTAAGATTATGCCTTCATTATTGTCAAAGGACACAAAGGAGAAGGTGGCAATAGAAGAGATGTATAGGGTGAGCTTTGGAGGGTGTCAGAACAAGCTTCCATGTTCTTCCTGCTTGGAGTCGGCACGTGCCACCCTCCCTGCGTGGCAGCGATGTGTTTTTTTCAATTGTGGAAGCTCTTTGGGACTTCCAGCGCCCTGAGATTATGTGGGGTCTCATTTTGTCATATAACTGATAGAATCAGTATCATGTGGTTGAGCTCAGTCTGCAGCCCCCTTCCTGCCAGAGGTCAGGGAGGTGAGGCTGATCTAACATGGCTCAGATGGTCATGCTTTCTGTTGGCCACCCCCCACCCAACTCCCCACTGTCTTCGCATTAGCATATGAACTACCAGGCATGGTCCTGGGCCTGCTGGAACAAAAGACACTCTTACCAGGGGAAATTCAGAAGTTGCTTCCTGGGACAAAGACCAGCCAATTTTTCAATATACTGCAGATATAGACTTTTTTAAATTCAGAACTTCTGGGTTTACAGAACAATCATGCATAACATGTGGGATTCCCATACACCACCTTATTATTAACAGCTTGCATTGGTGTGGTACATTTGTTACAATGTGATGAAAACTCATTTTTATCATTGTGTTACTAACTATAGTCCATGGTTTAACTTAGGGCTCGCTTTTTGTGTTGTACAGTTCCATGGATTTTTAAAAAGATTTTTACTCTGTTACCATATATACAAGCTAACGTTTCCCATTTCAACCCCATTCAGAATATATTTCATTGCTTTTGATTATGTTCACAATGTTGCATTACATCAACATGAAGCGGATTCTTCCAGCAGCTACTGGCAATGGTGGAGGGGACTGGGAAACTGCCTGAGAGGATACACGAATGTCACGTGTCTCTGTAGAAAGTATAGAATTCATAGCCCTGGCATCATCCAGCAGCCTTTGTGTAGGTGCCCTTAAAAATCACATTGGGTTGAAATCTTAAAAATCTTAGAGAAAAAAATAGCGCTCCCTGAATCTTACACTGACCCACTGACCATAAGTGGGTGAATGCATGTCAAGACTGCAGCTATTACTCATTTTATGCCATTGAGATAGAGGTTGTCCAGGCTACTTCCGAGGGCCAGTGCTGTTCCGAGGGGAAGTTGTTCCTGGTCCAAAGAGAAGTTAGAACATGGAGATGAAGAAAGTAAAGACCATGGGCTCAGAATGTATCCTTGGCCTGAAGAGGAGGTCCTTCCTACTTATTTAGTGTTAATTTTTTTTTTCAATGATTGACAATTTTTGTTTTTACTTGGCATGTAAAAGTTGACATGCTCTCTTTTATTTCTTCCCCTACGCCATATTCACAGTTAATTTTCTGGTCTGTTAAATTCAAATGCCTGAGAAACACTGAATTATGAAACAGGTGACAAAGGCTGTCACCTGTTTTTTAACTATTTTTTATAATTTTATTTTAAATGAATTGTAATTCATATACCATAAAATCTCTCACTTTAAAGTGAGTTTTAGCATGGTAACAAAGCTGTACAACCATTACCCTCTCTAGTTCCAGAACCTTTTCATCACCCAGGAAGAAACTGCAACATTTAGTGGTCGCTCGCCATTCTTCCTTCCCGCAACCCCTGGCAAACACTAATTTACTTTCTGTATCCATGGTTTACATATTCTGGATAGTTCACATAAATAGAACAATGCAATTTGTGATCTTTTGGGTCCAACTTATTTCATTTAGCATAATGTTTTCAGGGTTCATCCATGTTGTAACATGTATCAGAACTTCATGCTTTTTCATCACCAATTAATACTCCAGTGTTATGAACATACCACATTTGTTTTATCTACTCATTTGTTGATGAACATTTGGGTTGTTTCTGCTTTTTTTAAATATTACTATGAACATTTATGTACAGGTTTTTGTGTGGACTTGTGTTTTCAGTTCTCTTGGATATATACCTAGGAATGAAATTGCTGGATCATATAGTAAATCTTTATTTACCTTCTTGAAGTACTGCCAGACTGTTTTCCAAAGTGGCTGCACCATTTTACAAGGCCACCAGTAGTGTTTGAGGGTTCCAGTTTCTCCATAACACCTCAAACACTTGTTATTATCTGTCTCTTTGATTTTAGGCATTCTAGTGAGTAGGAAGAGATATCTCATTCTGATTTTGGTTTGTATTTGTCAATGACTAATAATATTGAGCATCTTTTCTTGTGGCTATTGGCCATTTGTATATTTCTTTTACTTTTAATTGGGTTATTTGTCTTTTTATTGATGTTACAATAGTTCTTTACATATTTTGGATACTAAACCCTTATTGGATATAAGAAATGCAAAATTTTATATCATTCTGTGGGTTTTTTTTTCACTCTCTTGGTAGTGTCCTTGGAAGCATGAATCTTTTTAATGTTGATGAAATTAATTTTGATAAAGTCCAACTTTTCTATTTTATTTTTAAGTAGTTATGTTATTGGAGTTGTGTCTAAGAAATCAATGACAAATCCAAGGTCATGAAGATTTAAACCTATGTAAAAGTTTTACATGTTCTTCAAAGAATTGTTTACAGTTTTAGCATTTACATTTAGGCATATGATCCATTTTCGGGTAGTTTTTAAATTTGGTTTGAGATAAGAGTCCAATTTCATCCTTTTACATGTGGATATCCAGTTGTTCCAGCATCATTTGTTGAAAAGATTATTCTTTTCCTGTTGAATTGTCTTTGAGCCCGTGTCAGAATTCAACTGGACATAAATTCAAAAGTTAATGTCAGAACTCTCAGTTCTATTCATTGATCTATAGAGCTATCCTTATGCCAATAACATACAGTCTTGATTAGTATAGCTTTGTAAATTTTGTAAATGGGAAATTTTGCTCTTTTTCAAATATTTTTTACTCTTCTGGGTTCTTTGCATTTCTATAGAAAGTTTAGAATTAGTTTGTCGATTTCTGCAAAAAATAGTGATGGGGATTTTGATAGGGATTGTGTTGTATCTGTAGATCAGTTCTGGAGTATTTCCATCTGAATAATATTAAGTTTTTCAACCCATGAACATGAAAGTTCTCTCCATTTAGTTTATCTTCAGTGTCTTTCAGTGATGTTTGCTAGTTTTCAATGTACAAGTTTACATTTCCTTTGTAAAATTGATTCCTAAGTGTTTTATTCTTATTGATTTTGAAAGTGTGGAATTTTCTGTAGTAGAATGAGTGTGGGCATCTAACAATCCAGGGATTAAGTTCTGCTCTGTTGCCAACCAAGTTTGTAAACTTGGCAAGATACTGAGCCTCTGTTTCCTCATCTATTAAATGGGCATCATAATTTATTCCTGCTGGTATTGGTGATATAGTCACCTAGGATAATAGATATTACAGTGTATAGCACAGTATGAATAAATATTAGTTTCATCCCTCCCTATACTGCATCTTCAATGAAAAGCGTTTTTTCCTCCAATGTGGCATCTCACTTTCACACAATAAATCAAAATATCCTCAACAGAGTTGGGACAAAAAAAAAGTCTGTTTTTGTACTTCAGGTTTTTAATTTTTTTAATTGGTTATTCAACCTAGATCCAGCCTTGGTGGACTTATCAAATAGTCTTACCTCTTCAAGATAGCAATAATACAACTTGATTTAATACCTCATTATTATGCTTGTGCTATTGGAATTGTGTCTAAGAAACCATTGGCAAACTTAAGGTCATGAAGATTTACACTTACATGAAAGTTTTATACTTTATTCAAAGAGCTTTACAGTTTTAGTATATACATTTAAATATATAAACCCAGTGCCTTTGTAAACCCATTGTTCTTCATCATGCATGGAACTCTCAGATTTCCAAAGGTTTCATCGTTGGCCAGGGCTGCTGTACCCAACCAATATTATACGCTGGTTGACTTCAACAACAGGCACTTATCTTCTCACAGTTTTGGGGGACAGAAGTCCAAAGTCAAGGTATCACTAGGTCATGCTTTCTCCAAAGTCTAGCAATCTGGAGGTGACTTGCCAGCAATCCATAACTCAATCTCTGCTTCCATCACATGGCCATCTGTCCCCATCTTCTTCTCCTGTGTTCCTGATCTTCCTGCTTAGTCCTCTGTTTTTCTGTCTGGATTTCCTTTCCTTATAAGGACATTGTCATGTGGATTAATGAGGTCCTCCCTAATTCAGTCTGGCCTCATCTAATAAGATCTTTGAATATTCTATTCACAAATGAGTTCACACCCAAGAACTTGGGGTTAGTACTTGAACATGTTTTGTTCAGGACATGATTCAATCCCCAACAGAAGGAGAGTAAGGGAGTGACCCCTTGGCCTCGAAGGGATTGATCCTAGTTCCCTCCATGCCATACTGCACACAGCAAGGAGAAGTGACAGTATATGTGTGACCCACCAGTGCATCATTGGATTGTAGTATAAAAGCAAAACCTTTCTTCAAGAAATTTGGGCTTCTGCTGAAAAATAGCTATGGGGGTTTTATAGCAACACTGGGGACCAGTGCTGTTAAAAGGAAAACCAAAACTGATAAAGAATTCTGGCAACATGAGCAGAAATGCTGAGTTTTGCTAACACCTCAGGGAGAATTTGAAGCTTGTACACTATTCTGATTGTATATGTGACACATAGTTTCACCTCTTTGAGAGCTGGATGGAATTTCATAGCTCACTACGCAGTCAACAGCTTTCCCGGCCTGGGTCACTGAAGTCTGTGATTTTACACTGGAAATTCAATACATGCTTTCCTATAAATTTTTCATACACCCAATGCACCAACAAGTTATTTAAATAAGCATCCAAAGCTCTCAAAACCCTTATTTGAAGGTTGTTTCCTCATCTGGAGTATCACAGCCTAGACCTTGGGAAACATCACAACAGTTCACAGTCACTTGAGATACATGGGTTTTTCTCTTTTAAGGAGAGATAGATGCCTTTCTTCATTAGGCAGGTATGAAAGGAACTTGGTTTCATTCACCACTGTGCACAGCTGCTGCTGTAGGCAGTCTTCATTGTATGTCTTCCACAAATTGGCAGTTATGAGTTTATCTTTGGGCATGTAAGAACAGCCAACAAAAATGAAAACTGTAATGCTAACCCCATGCTGTCCTTTAAGGTTAAGGTATTTACACCTTTTAAGGTTAATAATTAGAAGTGATGTGTAGGAGGTGTATCAAAACCTTCCAAATTGACTGACTTTCCAGAGAAACCCTAATACACAAACAACAGTTTCTTCCCAACTTGTCCAGGCAGAGGTTACTTTGCTGATGGAAACAAATGCAAGGAAAAGGAGCCTTCTTGATAGAGCAAGCAGTCTTGCTATAGTTTGTTAAGCTCCAGAATGCAGTATACCAGAAATGGAACAGCTTTTATAAAGGGAATTTATCAAGTTGCAAGTTTACAGTTCTAAAGCCATGAAAATGTCCAAATAAAGGCTCCAAGAAGAGGTTACCTTCACTCAAGAAAGGCTGATGCTATCTGGAAAACCTCTGTCAGCTAGGAAGGCATGTGACTGGTGTCTGCTGGATTCGTTGGCTTCTGAACACCTCTCTTAGCTGGGAAGGCACATGGTGACATCTGCTAGCTTTCTCTATCAACTTCTTCAAACAGCTTCCTAAGGGGCATTTTATTTCTGCATCTCCAAAGGTCTCTGGTTGTGTGGCCCTGAAGCTTTTTCTAAAATCGTTCCCTCTTAAAAGGCTCTGGTAAGCAACCCCACCTTGAATGGGTGGAAACACATCTCCTTGGAAACCACCTAATCCAAAGGTCCCACCCACAGCTGGGTGGATCACAGCTCTATGAAAACAATTTAATCAAAAGACCACACCCAGCAATACTGAATCAGGATTTAAGAACATGGTTTTTCTGGGGTACACCACAGTTTCAAACTGGCACACTGCTTTCCTGTCATTTAAAAATTCTGCCAAATAAGATGGAAATTTTTATGAATACTTGATATAAATACATGTAAAGCCATTCCCTGATTATTAGCAGGGATAATAGATGCCTCATAAATCATATTATTAATTTTATGATTTGGAGCGAAACATGTTTCTAATGTAATAGCTCCATTTAGAAGCCCCATAATCATGTTTTTTCCATACCTACTCATCTCTCCAGATTTGGGGAGAAGGAAAAGGAAAATGGCCCAAAGGTGGGCGTCAAGAAAGGAAAACCTAAACGGCAGCGAGACCTCTGTTCACTGGCTGTCAGTTGCTGCATAAGAATCAGTGTTGGCTCTCTGCCCATCTGTGCAGACGATGCAACTGAATGCTTCCCTGCTCCTCTAGGCGATGTTTTATTTCCTCCCTTTTTCCTTATAATTGACACTTAAAATAACGCCAGTGTTGGGTGGTGCAACAGTGGCTCAGTGGCAGAATTCTCGCCTGTCACGCTGGAGACCCAGGTCATTTCCCAGTGCCTGCCTGTGTTAAAAAAAAATATATATATATATATATATTTATTTATATAACATATATATATAACATATATAATATATATAAATATATATATATAAAACATGTTAAAAAATAATGCCAGTGTTGACTCTTCTTTAAAAAATGAATAAATACAGTTGGAAGGTATTATTCATAGAAAGAGCTGGAATAACACAGAAACACTTTATTTGCTACAAAAGAAAAGATCAAGTGCCTTTCTGTCTATAAGGTACTGTTCCTATCGCTTTTCCATGAGTTTTCCACAGTACGTTGGGCTGTTTGGGCTTTTCAATATCAGCTTAGAGAATCTGGTGTTTCTAACTGCAAATAAAAGGAAATACTTTTCTTCTTTTTGCTTCGGTCTTAGTTAGAATAATATATACCATCTTCATTACAGACATGAAATTCAAACATACTATGAACATCAAGATGCCCACAGCATCATTCTTTAGATGACTTCCACATTTGGCTACACAAAGTGTTTAGTTAAAGCACAGCTATTAAAACATACCAATCATATCAGCCGTGTCTATAAAAATACCAGCTCCCTGCTGTATGGAGGAGAAGTTACAGGATGTGGATTTTTATACTTGGAAGTCTGTTCTGTGGAAGAACCATTTCCTACAAAGCAAAATAAATTGCACTCATGATTTGTTGCTGAGAATCAGAACTTGTACTCGGACACCAGGGGAGCCCAAAGGAGATGTTTCTAATTAGTGAAGAAAAGTTGAAAATAGAATGAATTGACTTACCAATCTACCATAATAAAGGCTTTTAAACAAAGAAAAATTATGAGATTTTCTCAAGCTAGCAGGCACTGCTAAAGTAATCTGAGGCTTTTTGGAAAAGAAATATAACTATCAATCTTCCCTTTTTTAATCTAGATAGATAATTTTTTTACATATGTCATATATTTATGAATACTATAAATTGCATTTTATACTTTGTATATGTAGCATGTGCTTTGCTTTGAGTATTATACATATATATAATATAATAAAATTTGTGAAAATTGCTTATCCATTCCATTGGGACTTACAATTTTTTATCTGTAGAGTCTGCATCTTTTGCATCATTCAGAAAGCACTAGCCCTGGGTGATGGCTAAGATATCATTTCTGTGATACCACTTACCAGCAAGAGCTAATGAAGATGTTTTTCTCTGCCACCAATTACTAGCTTCTATTTAGCAGGTTTCCAGTTTATTCCATGCCCTACGCTACTTTGCACACAAGTCCATTTGTGTGGCTGACTACATATCTAATGGGAAGCCATAGGGAGTAGAGGGTAGAGACAGGGTTTCCAAGGCCAAATCAGCTTTGCCCCTTAGCCATTGTACCGTCTTCAGCTTAGTCCTCTGTAGCTCAGTTCCCTCTTCTAGAAAGGCTGACATTTATACCATCTTTACAGGATGATTCTGACAGTTGAATATGATAGGCCATGCTGCCTCTGGTATTAAACATCCATTATGCTATGGGCTGTACCTTGGTGTTAAAGCAGAATTCCACTTGTGGTATCTCATCCAGCCGAGTTTATGCACCAGAGCCAATACTGCTGGTGGCCGAGGCATACCTTCTGGAGCACTGGTCTTGGCAAACCAAAAGCTTCTTATAGCTAACTTCTGTGACTTTCTCCCTGGAGGTCTTTTCTCGCAGCAGAAGACTGCTCAGCTCACTCAGTGCAAACTACAGCACCTCCCAGCTCAGTGATCAACCAGGACTTGGTGGACCAGTGCTAGAGTTCCCTCACCCCTTGGGTCAGTTAACTCTAGGTGCATGTTCTAAAGTTCCCTAGAATTACCTAGCAAGACTGAGCTCCAGCTGCCCCCAGAAAAAAAAACAGCTTTATTAACCTCCACTGTTGTGGCTTTCCTCTGTTTCCCACCTTACCCTGCTTTCTATGACTACCCCCAGATAAACTATTTATACTTGAATCCATATTTCACGATCTGCTTGTGGAAGTCCTGGGCATCTGCCTTAGGCACAAGAATATAGCCTTGTTGAAATGGTAGGGCTGTTTCATGTTCAGTGCTTCTGTCCCTGTCACCAAGTGGCTTCTGTCCCCAGGATGAGTGAGGGTAGGGTCAATGTGTCACACTGGAAGGCAGAGTCTATGAGAATCAGCTCTGTCATTGGCTTGACGTCTCTCCTTTGATTCACTGAGCTCTTGGCCTCTGAGGGATGAATTACTCCCCAGGCACAGACAGCCAATAGTCTCAGGGAGTGGAGTCTCTTAGCCTCCACCCTCAGGCTCTGATGGGAAAGATATAGCCTTGTAGAAATGCTCATTCGACCCCAGTAGCTATATTATTGACTTCTAAGACCATGGACATCTCATCCAAAATCTTAAGAACATGCTAAATGTACCATTCCAGGCTAAAAATCTACCCATTACAGGGCATTGCATTTGGCTTCTGGCTGGGGGGACAGGACGGCCCAGGGAGTTCCACTGCCACTGAGGTAAGAAATCCTGCAACTGTGTTACAGGGTTCTTCTGACACATGCCTTTGACATATCTGCAAAGCACATTCAGGTAGATTTGTCTTTGCATTTATATCAACTCTAACTTCTGATGATTTTCAGTGGCTATGAAACTTGGACAAAATTATGCTCTGTGATCATTCAAGATAACATTGTGCTTGTTTCTAAGTTTCAAGAGCCCTTTATCCCAGATATGTGAATGGTGCTTTCCCTAAGCTTCCTATTCACGGTCAGCTTTGTGACCATTGAGGCCTCATCCTTTTGTGTTAGGTGCTCCTTCTGGAGGTCAGTGAAGGAAAGCTGGCTCATCTTGCAGAAAAGCTGCTGTTAGTTAGGGATCTGCTTGAGTATTTCTCACCCAGGGCTTCCAAAGCCATGTGGCAATGTGACAGGATTAGTTCACCACTAACTAAATGCATAAGTGATGCTAGCAAGGTGAAGGGAAAGGTTAGGAGAGAAAAAGAAATAAAACCACGAGGGAGGCTAGTACCCAGACACCAAACATATGTTTTGATGTCCAGAGCTGGCTGGAAGCTCATAAGCAGCCGTGCAAAGAGGGACGCACAATCAACAACATGACTCACAGTGTCCAAGGGATAAAAATAGACCAGAGACTCAGAGAAGCTCTTCTATTTCGGGTCCTGAGATAAGACACAAAGTTCTCATTGAGGCAGCATTGTACTGCAATGAGCAAGTTGCCCCCAAACAGACACCCCAATGGGGAACACCTCCCTCCCAGTTCTCCAATCTCCCTTATCCCTCTCTGGCCTTCCCATGACACTTGACTTTATAATTCACTGACTGAATTCATATTCTGCTTGCCCCCATCCATAGGTACAGTATAAGCTAAGTAAGGACAGGGACTTCACCTGCCCATTTCCCTAAGGTACCCCCAGCACTTAAAACAGCCCAGGTTGATATTTGTTAAATGAGTAGATGGGAGGAATTTCAATAGTACCATTCCTTACAAAGTAGGTCCATGGGGTCCCATGAGAGTGGTTTTAGGATTGCAGACCTTCTTGGGGTAGAGCTCTCTGCAGGCTGTTTCAGTGCAAGGTAAATCACAGATGACCTAGCCCAGGTAGCAAACAAAGAAGCCTTAATAAAGGGACCATATAAAGGGAGCACCAAAATCATGGAAATGTTTAAAGCAGCCCATTGAAAGACAACTGGGGGTGGTGGGGATTGCGGCAAAGTAGAGGAAGCCCATAGTAGGCAGACAGCAATCCCCTCCAGCCACAAAGGGGCTGGCCCATCCTCCCTCTGCCTCAGGTTCCTTCTGTGATTGTGAGACCCTGGGATGCTGGATCCTGGGATTGTATTGTCCCTGTTTTGAAGCACGGAAGTTCTTAGTTTTCAGTTTTCTCTAAAATGGACCAAGATCCAAAATTTTAAAACTTAGTTCATGAAGAACAGCTTTTTATTCAAAGAAGGCTGTGAGGCCAGAGCATAGAAAGGCCTCTGGTCTACCCCAGGAGATGTGGAAAGTAATTGAAGGATTTTATGCCAGGAGATCCCAAGACCAGTTGTCTTTCCAGAAGACCCCTATGTCTGCTTTCCTGGCCAAGAGTGGATGGGGAAGAGTTAGTGGAGAGTTTAAGTGGACTGGATGAGGGGTAGTAATAGCTTGGTTTGAGATGGCAAGGGAGTCAGCTCAAAGAATTGGAAAGACTTGTCAAGTAATTAGATTTGCATGAGGAAGTGGCACTAAAAGTAGACTCCCTGGAATCACATCTTCATGGGTATAGAAGGATTGTCTGTATTACTGTAGTGTGAAACCAGGAACGAGTCTCTGCAAAAGCCTCCAGGAACGTTACGCAAAACAACAAACCGGGATCAAGGCTCCAAAGTTTCAGGAAGTAGGTTTTATTCGTCTATGGTCATAGGGCTCAGCTGAGTAGCCTCTGAAAGTCTGAGCCCCGAACAGGAACTGACACAAGATTTTATAGACAAAAGGGCATTTGGGACAGAGTTTTTTCCAATATGGTAACTGGCGATGCTCAAGGGAGATGGTTGGCTGCTTGCCAGCGATCAGACCCAGAAGGATTGCAAAGCTGAGTTTACAGAAGTAGATGGGCAGTTACCGGGAGGGGCTCCTATGGAAGCCTTTTATCTTTGTTTGCATGTGCTTTCAACTGTCCTTGGAGCTGGGAGACTTTCCAAAGAGGGAGTAGCTTGAGTAAACAAGGAGGGGTGAGGGGCCTGCTTGCTGCCGAGGGCGGGGGGGGGGTGCTTCCTGTTACATTACGTTTCTCTTCCCATCACCAAGTGAATTCCATCCCCAGCATGAGTGAGAACTGGGGTGATGTGGACAGAAGGACGGGTGTGGTACTGTTCATACACAGGGATGGGGTCTAGTACATGTTGCGTTTGATACTTCTAAGACATCTGAGTGGAGGTTTTCATGGGTCTGGTGGTCACTGGCACATGAATAGTAGTTGGAAACGATGGGCCATGGGGAGATTAGAGTACAAGAAGGATTTAAATCCAGCACTTAGAGTGCCAGATAACCTGGCAAAGAAGGGAGGGTAGAAAAACCTGGGGAGGGAGCAGGAAAAAAAACAGGAGAAGGTGGAATCAGGGAAACTTCTTGAGGGCAAGGAGGCTGTCAATAGATTGGATGTTCCTGAGAGGTGGAGCATGGCAAGGTGTGACGTGACCATTTTGAGTAAGTGGCATCTGGGCCACTAGCCCTTTCATTGGAACAGCAGGTGGGGATCAGATTTGTTCCTGTACATCAGTCCTAGGATCTGCCTTCTTTCCTCAACCCAGCAGTTAAATTTGGATGGACTTTAGGAATCCACAAGGATTTCTCACACCCCAAGGTTTGTTTCTTTAATGGCATGGCAATATTAATAATAAAATTTAAATTAATAACTTCCCAGGAGACCTGCACCCCCTGTTTGTTGTTTCATAGTTTATTTATCTAATCTGGGCAGGGTGTTTCTACTAACCCTCAGTATTGAGGAGAGCAAGTCTTGCACATCAGAATATCATGGGGCCAGAGCTCATTTTCGGAGTTCAGAACTCTAAATACAGAAAGTAGAAGCTGGATCTTACCCTTTTAACACTTGAAAGAGAGTTTTAAAAAAATTCTATAGATAATGAAAAGCGACATTCATTAAAAGAGTTCCAGTATTCCCTGTTGTCTCCCCCAGTGCTGCCAAGTGTTGTGGTCCAGTGGTACCAGATACAGCTAAGAAACAGTATTGCTAAGGGGACATCGTTTGTTTTAACTCAAACAGCATGGCCAGGATGGCAGAAACCAAAAAGGGGCTATGATCATCTCAAATGCTGGCTCTGCAGTCTGGCGTGTTGTAGCCTCAGGACCCCTACCCTTCCTGGCCCTGATTCATCTCAAGTGCTTCCATTTGGCCCATGAGGTTCATTCATAAAAGGCCTCAGGCAGGAATTTTCCATTTAGGTCAGAGCAGCTGTGGCTGGGCACACTCCCATTGCCCGTGCTTCCAGGTTGGGCTTCACCACCCCGGTGTCCACAGTCTTGGCAAATATGAAGATAAAGGGTAAGTGGAATAAGATATAAATGCTTGTCTAAAGCATGCCATCTGCCCAAGCAACAGCATCCCCACCTACCCAGAAAGGGGAAAGATAAGTGTTATGGCACACACGAGTTGCCAAGAAACCAAGTCAGGTTGAAGAGAAAAAATTCTTCCCCAAAGAGAAGGAGGGCAAGACAGCATCCAGCCCCAGTCCCAGTACTATTGTTATTGTCACTTTTATTCTTTTCCCTTGAAAACTGGAGGTCTAAGATCTCAAACTAAACATTTCTAAAATTTAAGTCTATTGAAGTCATGGGACATCAGCACCCACCAGGAAAGGCAGCACTTCGGGGTCCCTATCTGGAAGCCCCACCATGGCTTCCGTGTTGCTGGAGAGAGACATGGCCCCAGCGGGCGTCATCCAGGGACTGATTGTCTCCCCAAAAGTAGAAGTGCCAGTAGGCTTCCTCCATGGCTTATTGAAAAATCTGTGGCTACTGTGACTTCTGGCAGTGACCTTTCCTGGGTCTGACAAGCCAAGTGAGCCAGCAACCCCACCAGCTCCTGGAGTAGCAGGGGCCTGGGCTGGGCCCCGGGTCACAAGTGAGGGCCACAGTTCATGTCACCCATACTAGGACAGAAATGGGGCAGGGTTGAGGAAGCCTGCAGATCTGGAGGGACTTTTAGAAGAAAGGAGGGTATGCGCAGGAGGCCTCCCCCAAAAGTGACCATGAGACAGATTTGGTTGCCTGTAGCTTACTTTGGGATGATTCCAGGAAGCATTGGTAAGGGGTAGGAAGCCAGCAGGGAAGGGAAGGCAGCCAGTAAATGGCTTTTTAGCAAACAGTGACTGCTGTAGGCAACTGTATTTGATCCTGTTGCAGAATTAAGGGGGACAAAGTAGAGCCCATTTAGAGTTTTGATACCCAGAGCCAAGGCTAGTGGACTTGTCCTCTACCTTGACCCTTCCTGTCTCAGACTGATCCTAAGGACAGTCTGAGATCCAGCCTGCCTGGTTCCTAGACTGTAAGAATGCACTTGGCTGCTTGCAGTGGGATGCTTCCAGCATCTACTGCACTGCAGAGTGCCCAGGAGTGCCGGCCAAGTACCAGCAGGGCCAGGAGGGCCCCATTCCCACGTGGCTCCTGAGGAAGGAATCACAAGGCTCTATGTTAGTTTGTCACTAGCTGGTGAGTGCCTGGCTTCTCTGGAAAAAGTTATTTGGAGCACATGCCGTAGATTCCTCCTTTCTGTAAAGCCCCCCAAATTCCCACACCCGCACACTCCTGCTTCCTGCTTATCCCTCTGCACCAAACAGGAATCCACATCTTGCCCCAGTCTGACCTGCTGTGAACAAGAAGCCTGAGCATGGCCAGCTCACCAGATGGATGGAGCCAGGAGAACTGGCAGGGCTTGGGAGTAAGGGGAAGGGGAGCACCTGCGCCCAAGGATGAAGATTCTGCCCAGGGATTATGAGTCCAGGGCTTGAGGTTAGGGCTTGGGGGATGGGGGCGTCCCTGCTAGAGGTAAGGAAATGAGCAGCTCACAAGTGTGAGAAAGTTGAGTGAAACTGGGCCAAGCCTTCTCTGTCCTCCAACCAGGAGGGGTGGACTCAACAGGGGCCTCTCAGCTGCCATCTGGCTCTGCCCAGACCAGGACATATGGTGGGCACAATTTGCCTGGATTCGTGATTGCCATGCAGGACATTCCTCATTAGGAAGGGCTGGTAGGACAGCTAGGAGGTGCTCCTTTCATGTAACTCTAGGGCCCTACAGTGGGGAGATTGCCTCCCGGCAAGAGTTTACCATCACGGGGCGCAGGGGCTGTCTCCTGAGACCCTGCGGCCCCAAGGGGCAGCTCCAGACAAACTGGAGGCACATGTTCTAGCTCTGCCCAAGACACATAACATGGTCCTGAAAGCAAAAACCAGTGAAAAAGGAAAGGAAAATGTCAAGATTAACAGTACTAATTACATATTTTAACACGGCTAAAAAGAGAAATTTTAATGTATTTTACTAAGATTAAAAAAATTAGGACTGTACAACACAGTGATTCCTAATGAAATCCATGGTCTATGGTTAATAGTACAATGATAATAATATTCTTTCATTAGTTGTACCAAAGGGACAACACTAATGCAAGGTGTTAATAATAAGGGAGTTATATGGGAACTCTGTGTTTTCTGCATGATTTTTCCATAAACCTACAACTTCTCTAATAAAACAAAAAGTGCCTGAGATGAAGAAGGGATAAAACATAGATAAGAAAGATGGGAAGTAGGATAAGAGATTAAAGTGAAAATGTTACCAGTGGGATAAGTGAAAAATTAAAATGAAGGGGGATAATATTTAAATATCAGATAACTTAAAAGCCTCAGTGAAGATTAAGGTAGGTGAAATAAATGAAATTTAAAATGAAAGTTCAAACAAGCAAACAAAACACCCCTGAACCCACAAAATTAAGAAAGCCTAAAAGTTAAGATTGTATTTTAAAGTAAAAACCAAACTAAATGATCAGGCAAAGGTCAAAACAAGATGAGGAATTAGAAACTAAATTATAAAAAAGATAAGATTGCACCCATCACCCATCCCTTCTTACCCTGCTCCCTAACTTACATATGGGAAACATCATGAAAGTTGAAGGAAAAATGAAATAAATGGAGGTAGAAGCTAGGAGTCTACAGATGAAATAAATAGCATTACTATTGGCTCAATAATAAATAAAAACATAATTGCCTGGATGCCAAGTTCTACAGAATGCATTCATAGTAATTTTAAAATGTAACATGGAGTAAAAAGACCATAAATAAAGTATATGAAGAAGTCCACTGGCCTGAGGTGGAATTCATCCACATATCTGGAGTGTGACGTCCCTGGACCCAAGGTGCAGACAAATGGGTCTCAGAGTTTACAGGATGATTCAGTATATTTATCTCTAACAGAGTACTTATAAATCTGGATATCAGTTTCTCTTAAACTGTTGACTTCTTTTTTGTTCTCCCTCCACTTGTTTAGAAGGCATACTTTTAATTTATGCCAGTAGGTAGTACCCTTAAAATTTGAATATTTATTAATTAATGTACAAATTCTAAAGCCAATACTACCTCTATCCTTCTCCTAACTAATATAAAATACCAGCATTTTAGATCTCTTTTTTGTCTTGCATCATTGATCAGGATTTCAGTTCCACCTCACTTTTATATCACCAGTATTCACTAGTATTATTGTCATCATTGTCACAGTTGTTTTTCAGAGTCAATGCTTATTTAAGATTACAGATTTCTTCAGTCACACTCCACCTCGTACTTCATTTCTATTTTCTGTAATCAGTTTCCTTTTTCTGGAAGGCATACATTAGTATTCCTTTTAATGAAGATTTTTCAGTGGTTCATGCTCTCAGTCTTTGGCCAAATGCATTTTGTTAAACATTTCTGCATGATAATTTAACTAGGTATAGAATTCTAGGTTGCTGGCATATTCTCTCTTGAGAACTTTGTAAATATCTTTTATGTTTTTATGGTTTCTATTACTTTTGTGGATAAATCTACCTTCTTTTGCTGTTGCTGTTGTTCATATAGGGAATCTATTTTTTTTCTCTGATTAAGATCATATTTTTATCTTTTGTGTTGTATAGTTTTACTAAGATATGTAAGTATGGAATAGCTTTCATTTAGCTTGATTTATGAGTTCCTCAATCTGCCAACTAACATCTTTCATTAGTTCTGATAAATCCTCAGATCTCTTCAAACACTGCCTGTTCCCATTCTCAATGTTTTAGTATGCTGGAACTTCCAATCTATCCTTCTGGAATTTCTACTAGTTGAATGAGGGACATTCTTACTCTTTTAATTTCTTACTTTTGATTCCATCTTTCATATTTTCCAGTTTATGCTGAATTCTAGGCAGTATCATCAGTTCCACATTCCAGTTCATTAATTCTCTCATCAGGTATTTCTGATATACTTGTTAACCCATACATCATGGTTTTAATTCAACATTTATTTTTATTTTTGGAAATTCACATTTGCCTTGTCTCTTTGGAGGAAACCATACATCCCAAATATCTTAGAGATTTATTTTATCACATCCATCTTACTGTTCCATTATCTCAAGTATTTGGGAGGCTGTGCTATCTGTTGACTAAGGATCAAGCAGATAGCAGATCATGGTGGCTTCTTTCTTTGTAAATTTTAAGCTTTTGAATTGTGACTCTAACTTTGTAAAAATTCTGACTGAGGATTTCCTGAGGTACCCCTAAAGTTCACTAACTTGAGACAACTGTTTTTACTCATTTCTCAGCTTGGTGGTGGTGGGAGGGGCTCTTAGCCATGCAAATCCTAGAACTTTAAACCCCAGACCCACAGGATCTTGTTTTCCAGCACCCACTTCCTCAGGGCCAGGCCAAATGGGCCAGCCCCCTGGTGTCCTCCTTACTGCACTGGTGGGCAGAGTGATTCTAGACAGCATTTTCCTTGGACATTATACTCCAAGGTCCTTATCTTAATGAGGGGAGCAATCTCAAATCCTATTACCAACTTGAGAAGACCCATAGCCTTGTTTCCTCTCTTTCTGCCAGTGCCAAGCCTTGTTTACCAAGACTAGCATCCCTCCCCAGGGTGCAGCAGCACGAGTCTGAGTTTAAGGATCTGTAATTGTCATTCCCTTTAATTTCAGCTCCTGAGGATTCTCCTTGCATTCTTCTGAGTTCAGCTATGCCTTTAAAGGGATATTTGTTATGTTATCCAGCAGGTTTAGCTGCTTTGTTGCAAGAGGCTTTCAACTTGTATAGTCTGCTGCAATGTTTAAAACACATTTCTCTTGTGAAATTTACAGATCTGGCAATACCAAAGCTGAATTAGGCTAGACATGTGGGGCTGGAGCGTGTACTCTCTGTTCAATCTCTAATTTATCACCTGTCATATCATTCTTACCCCCATGTTGGCGTTTATGATCCGCTATTACATGGTGCCTGTTTATTCTGACTTTGAGGCTTATTTCTATTGAAGCCCAAAGACCAAAAGAGCACACCTATTGTCAGGTAAAATTTGTTTCATTTAGCTTCCTGCGTCAGGTAAAATGGACTCGGTGGCATCTTGGAAACATCCGGTAGGGAGGAAAATCTTCTCAAAGAATTGGGGCTTGTGCTAAGTGATTCTCCAGAGCAGTTAGGAAAGGGAGGAGCTGTGGATTGTACGCTGTGGAGAAGCATAAACAGTTCAGCAATTGGGTATCAGTACTCTCTTTTCAGGAGCTGGGAGGAATCAAGCAGGACAGGAACGTTCTTTGGACAGAAAGGAACACTTGCTCTAAAGCAAAGACCGAAGCCGTTTTTTTGCTGCTGCAGTCTGTCTCTTATTTGGAAACGTGGTTTATGGGGGTCATCCAAGTTCCATTGGAAACACTGAATCACCAACAGAGCTTTTTTATTTTCTCACTTCTTTGGTCTTAATTAGGCTTTCAGCGAAATTTTTTTTTGTCCGGGAGAAACCCGTTGGTCCTAAAGAATGCTCTGTTCTGCTGCAGCTCAGTGGCTGCCTGTTGGCCCTGCCAACACCCCCAGCCTCATGTCCTGCCGAGTGTTGATTCACGAGGGCCCTTAGCTGCTGCGGATGTGTCATCTCTTCATACCCACTGCATCAGCACACTTCTCATCTCTGTGCTTTTACTCTTCAAAGAACCTTAAGGAATCCAGCTAGGAAGTCTATGTCCATCGGATGGTAATGTTATGAAATGGATGAAGCAGCTCTGTGGCCTCAATAAGGACCATCACCCCACCCATCTTCCTATAGCCTTTACCAGATTTTATTTTTGCTTAAATTGTCACAAATGCACCCTAGAGTGAACTGTGGTTGGCCCAGCGGGTCCCTTGGAGTGTGTGATTTATTCCAGTGTGTGTTCCTCGCCCTGTGTCAGGTCTGCGAAGTGCATCGCTGGTTGGCGTGGAATAATTGAAGAGTAAGAGGCTACAGGCATTTTCTGAGGTGTTCACAGGGCTCCCCTCAAATGGAGCTCATTTGTTCATCACTCAGAACCCTGACTCACTAACTTCAGCTGCTAATGTATGTGTGTTTCCAACACATAAAATTCATTTTATGAATTCATTTTATGATTCTGCTTTGGGTTTATTTGAGCAAATCTGAGGTTTAGTGAAAGCTCATAGCACAGGACAAAGCAAATCACTTTTATTATTTCATTTTTATAGGCACTTGAGATCTCAAAAAGATACACCCTAAGTATCTTTTAATCATTCACGATGAGAATGAGCTGGCCATGTTCTCACTTTTTGATTTATTTCTGTGAACATGAAAAGTAAGAAGTATATTATTCTTGCAGTTATCTTCTACCCTTTTACATGAAATGGATCCCAGAATCAGCTAATGTGTATCCCGGGTCTGTGTGATGTGTTTGCACTATAGATACAAAGATCCCAGCCATGTGGTTCCTTTGATAACTTATATTCCTCATAAAGCCTTAGGTCTGCTGCTTAGGACACTTAGTCCACAGTGGATTGATAAGCGCTCTCTCTTTCTCTCCTACACATCTACCCCACATATCACAAACATACCTCTTTGGGGTCAACAATGCCATCCTGACCAAAATGGGGAAAAGAAGTGTAACAAATAAGGTATCAATGGCTGATAGAGTTCAAATAGAGTTGAGAATCTATTCTGAAGGCCTCTCTTATGCAAGCTTCAGACATTGTTACCTATCATTGCTTGCCAACCCCCTTCCTGCCAATCCTAAAGAGCTCCTAGGGCATCATATAAGATTCTACAAAGGTTCCATGCACTAGGGTAATTTTCCAGAAACTTACAACATCCAGATGGGTCTATGGACCAAATAAGTCCTGAAATGCAGAGCAGTTAGCCTCTCCAGAACATCAGCTAGTTCTATTCCCCATCCCATATTATCGGCAGCTGCTTCCAATGTGGAAAAGTTAGAATGGGGATAGCCCAAATACCCCTAAAGAGTGGGAGAAAGATCAAAGGTGGTGGTGGATTATACAGAGAAGGTAGGGTTTAACAAATGAATATGATTGCTGAATCATTATATTGATATTTCTTTTAGTCTCCAGTATTTTAGAGCAGCTAGAAGTAAAAAAACCTAAAATTGTTGAATTGCAACCCATACCAAACTCTGATATTTACTCTATAGCTGATTGTTGCAATGTGCTTTGAAATTTATGGATTTTTGTATATGTGTTATTTTTCACAAAAAAGTCAATTGCGATGATAATTGCAGTTATATGATGATATTGTGAACCATTAATTGTACACTTTGGATGATTACATTGTATGTGAATGTATAATTATATCAATAAAAAAGAAAAAAGAGGAAGAAAAAAACAAGATGTAATTATTACAGATTAAACCCATTTAATAACTATAATCCATGCTAAAGGATTATCTGAGGCAAATATTACAGGCAGTGGTTCTCTCTTTCTTCTCTTTAATCTTGTATTTCTCTGGTTCTAAGATACACCTTCTTTTCTTTATATATTTTAACATTCCTGAAGCAGATATGACTTGTAATCAATAGCTTCTGAGAATTGGTGAAGTATAATGACATTTCTCCTGAACATCTTTATGTGGGTAAATCTAAATGAAATTGACTGTGTGAAACAATAATAAAATGAATTATTATGAGGTATTGTGGAGTCAAATATATATGTAAAATAAGGATTAAAATACTAAAATTAGGAGGCTATAGTCAGAATTTATGCATTTTAAGGTTCTTTTATTTTCCAGAAATTGGTAAGAGAATCAATTTATCTAAGTGCAAAGGTCCCGTGTGTTAGTCTTGTATGCAAATGTCATTTCTTCTTTCTTGGAGGAAAGTAGTTTTTAAAATTTTGTGTTGGCCAATTTTGCCAGGATAATAAAGGCAGATTAAGAAATTAAGTGACGCAAAATGGTAATAAAATCCTCTAAGTTCTCCTCTCAGTTGCCACCCTATTGCTGCATAGCCCCAGCCTCTGTCCTAGAAACAGCCAATGTGAGTCTTTCTCTTCTGCCAGGCATGGCTATACTCCCACCTTACAATCATCCAGTTCTTTCTTGAGCTATCAATTTTAGAACCTATCTAATGGACTCCCTTCTCTAAAAGGGTAGAGCTTTGTTCACTTGTTCACTGCTACCCTTCTCCTTCCACTTCCCCCCAACTTTTCAGTCGTACTCTTATTCTAATTCTTGGATCCTTAAATGGACATGATGAAACCTCCAGCCTCTGTCTTTCAACCCTGAAGGATGAGTTATCAGAGGCCCATGTGCCCACGCTTCTATCTTTCCCATCAGCCTTCCTTAGCGTGGTGTGTCCTCGCTTCTACATTAGAATGAGTCAGTCTAGCTAAGCGGCCCTGAGTCAGACCTGCCATTGGGCATGCTGGGCATTAAATCCGTCTCTGCTGCTTACAGGTGGAAGGCTTTAAGCAACTTACTTAATGTCTTGCTGCCTCGTTTCCACATAAGATAAAATGAGGATAACAATAATACCTACTTTAAGGGGTTATTTTGAAAACTAAACAGGGTAATCCCTATGAGATTTTAGCACAACTCCTGCATTTAGGAAACGCCTATTACAAAAGCAACACTGATGACAATGACGAGGACTTGTCAGGGTTCCTAACCATTAAAATCCGTTTTTCTATTAAAAAAAATATGTTTGGCCTATATCTAGATTCCAAACGTTAAATTATTAAACATTAATCATGAGTCTGTGAACGTTGTTGATAATAAACACAAATTATGTGATAGAAGGACATTTCTCTGTACTAGTTAAAAGAAACTATTCTTAGTGTCGAGAGCAAATGGATTCTATCTTTTTAAATTCCACAGTTGCTGAAAATAGTAGCAAATTGTGTTTTGCTTTATATTTGGACCCATGGTGTTCCAATACAATTTTTCTGGTTGAATGTTTTTTTCTGGAGTCTCTGAATGAGGAACTAAGAAACCTATACTATATCCTCCAGCTTCGTGCTTGTGCAATCCGTCCTGCTCTTGAAGATGCCCTGTTGAAGCCCACTGCTGGCTCCGTTATGGGCTTTCTCTATCTCCCTCTTTAACCAGTTGCATCAGAGGGTTGTCTTTTCAGAAATTAAACTTTGACTTTGTTTTTTGCTAACATTAATTTGGATGTTAAAGTCATTACTGTTTAGCCTTTTCTTCTAATATATGCATTGAGGCTGTATATATATTCCTCTATTACTTCCCCTGCCCCCACAAATTTTGATAGATAGTCCTTATAATATGATTCAGTTTTAAGTAATTTTGGATTATGTTGTGGTTTTCTTTGACCCAATCTTTATTTAATAAGCATTTTTTTCATCCTGTCCAATTAAGTGTGGAATTTAAAATAAAAAATATCCACTTTTATATTGACTGCATTATGGTTAGAGAAAATGGTCTATAAAAAATTAACTATTTGAATTTTTTGATATTTACTTCATGGCCCAGTATTTCATCAACTATTGCAGAAAAAGAAAAAAAAGAAGGAAAACATGTGCCTAGAAGAATCTGTATTCTCTAATTATTGGATATAGAGTTTTATTTATGCTCATTTGCTCAAACTTGTTATTCTTATTATTCAAATATTCTATGTTTTTCCATTTTTTGGTCTATTTCTTAATAATTAAGAGACTGTTGTGAAATTTCTATGTAAGTGATGATATTACATTATTTCTTCAATTTTTATCAATTTTTTCTTTATATGATATGATATGAATTGATCATGTGTGTGAAAATTGAGAATTCCTATACCTATCTGATGAATTAAACCTCTTACTGTGTAATAACTAGTACTAGAGTAATTATATAGTGACACATTCTACTTCTTAAAGTCTACTTTGTTTTATATTCATTAAACTGTGCCAGGTTTCTTATCTGTGCTTAGGATTTTACTTATATTTATATATATTTTTCCATTATTTTATTTTCAATCATTCCATGCTTTAGATCTGTTTCTTATAAATACCATGCTGGATGTATATATATATATATAATCCTGATGAATAAGTTGCTTTAACTGACAAATTTAATTAATTTATGCTTATTGCAAATACTGATATAATTGGACATTTGCCAGCAGCTTAATATTTCTGTCCTGAATTTTTGTCTGCTTCTTTTTTCTCTTGACTTCTTTCATTTGATTTAAGTTTTAAATATTATTTTAGTTAAATTCAGGTTTTGTATCTCCTGGTTTAGAATGGATACAACTATTCCTATTCATCTGATAGCTGTCCTTGAAATTTACACATGCATATTTAGCCTGAGAATAAAACTAAATAATATTTTTAAATATTTTGAAAACATTAAAAGAATCTGAGAAACGCCCAACCCCTGGTTGTATGCTATTGTTTTCCAGTGTTTAGTTAAAAAATTAATAATAAACCCCACAATTTAGATGTTATTACTTGGTTGTATATAGTCAATATTTGTTTGGATTTGCAAATGTGTTGCTTTATGTGCTCTTCTGTCCTTTTATCTCAGACCACCAGCCAGCATATTCCTTTTTCCTGAAGTGCATCCTTTAAATTCCTTTTAGTTCAAGTTTCTTGATTGTTTGGTAAGAATTTATCTGTAAATTTCTTATTTCCTTTGTTGTTTTGAGTTTATTTTAATTCATACAGTTCTAGGTTGGCAGTTAATTTTTCTCAATATATTGATGCTCTCATTCCATTGTCTTTTTGGCTTCTATTATCATTTGAAATGTCTGTTGTCCTTCTAATTTTTGCTGTTTTGCAGATTATCTGTCCTTTTCCTCTGGCTGCTTTTAAGACCTTCTTTAACTTTCATCTTCAACAGTTTTATTAGTGCATTGCAATATGGTGTTTCCTTGCCTACTGGTTTGAAACTGTCATATACCCCAGAAAATTCATGTTCTTTAATTCTTGTCAATGTCATTGTGTGGGATCTTTTTGATTAAGTTGTTTCCATGGAGAGGTGACCCACCCAATTGTGAGTAAGACCTTCTGATTAGGTGGCTTCCATGAGGATGTGTCTCCACTCATTCCAGTGGGATTGCTTATTAGAGTCTCTTAAGAGGGAACTGATTTGGAAAAAGCTTCAGAACCCACACAACTGGAGACCTTTGGAGTGGAAGGAAACCCATCGTTGGGAAATCCTTATGAAATGAGAAGCCAGGAGAGAAAGCTAGCGGACATCACCATGTGTAATCCCAGCTGACAGAGGCATCCAGAAACCAAAGACCCCAGTAGATGCCAGCCACATGACTTCCCAGCTGAAAGAGGTGTTCTGGACAGCATCAGCCTTTCTTGAGTGCCTTAATTTGGAAATTTTCACAGCCTTAGATGGTAAATTTGCAACTTAATACATTCTTTTTTTAAAAGCCATTCCATTTCTGGTATATTGCATTCTGGCAACTTTAACAAACTAAACAGATTTTAGTACCAGAGAAGCAGGGTGCTGCTGTGGTTTGCAAATGCCAAACATATTGGATTGGCTTTTTAAATGGATAAGGGGTATATTCTGGAAGAGTTGTGAGGAGTTTGATAGAGAAGGCCTAGAATACTTTGAAGAGACTGTTGATAGAAATGTGGACTCTAAAGATACTTCTGAGAAGGCCTTAGACAGAAACGATGCATGTGTTGTTATAAACTGGAAGGAAGGCAACCCTCACTTTAAACTGGCAGATAATTTGGCCAAATTGAATACTGCTGTTGGATGGAACTTAGAATTGAAAGGTGATGACCCTGGATACTTAACTGAGGAAATTTCCAAACTAAATATTGAAAAGGCAGCCTGACTTCTCTTTGCATATTATAGTAAAATGCGACAAGAAAGACATAGGCTGAGAGCTGAACTCTTGTCTACAAAGAAAACAGAAATTAATAGCCTGGAGAATTCTGGGTTCCTAGAAAGGGAGACCCCAGAGAATAGTGTCCCACACAAGGATTTAACCAAACATGGAAGCAGTCAGCCATTACAGGACAAGTAAGGATTGGGAATGGAGTTATCAGAAAAGATTTGTGGAAAGTCTAATTGTCTGATGGTTATGATCCTTGTATACTACATAGGAAATCCACAAGAGTGTTGTGGGATCTGTATAAATGGAACCACTACCAGTTTGGACTAAAAGGGACAGAAAAGGGACAAATTGAAGGAAAAATAACTCCAAAGGCAGAACTATGGAAGCTAAGGTCTGAAGCCAAGAAACCTTGGGCCAGGAGAGGGGACCCACCGTGAGCTTGGAGAGAGTGAGTTTGCCCCAAAGGCAGATGGCGGGTCTTGCACCTAGTCATTCTGGAAGACTCATTGTGCCCCAAGCCTCCGAGAGATGCCCCTTGGGGGCATCCTTGGGGGCTGAGGGGAGCCTGGCTGCCACCCCTGTTGCTCTGGAGGGGTTGAACATGTGCCCCAGAGATGGCAGAGATCGTGGGTGCTGCCCCAATGTTGGAAAGGGTGGAGCCAAGAAAAAGGTGGTCTCCCAAATGTCCCCCAAGGTTGAATTTGGAGACATCCAGGATGCTGAATAGGACTTTAGAAAGGGTGGGACTGCTACCTTCTAAAGCCCTAAACTTCTCAGACTTTAAAATCTAATGGAGTTTGCCCTGCAGGTTTTCGGAACTTTTGGATCCGGTGACCCCTATGTTAACTTCCAGTTTCTCTCTGTGGAAATGGAAACATTTATCCTATTATTGTCCCTCCTTTGTATGTTGGCAGGAGATAACTTGTTCTGAGTTTTACAGGTCCAGAGATAGATAAAAATTTTGCCTTAGGACAGACCATGCCTGTAGCTCCCTTTGATGAGATTTTGTACTGTTTATGACTTTGTATTGTATTTGTATTGTTACTTGAAATAGTTTAAGACTTTCTGATATTGGAATGGAATGGATGTATTTTGTGTATGCAAAGAACGTGTCTCTTTTGGGGTCTAGAGGGTGAAATGTGCTGGTTTGAAACTATCATGTACTCCAGAAAAGCCATGTTCTTTAATAATTTTTTATTAAATTGTTTCCATGGAGATATGGCCCAGCCAGTTGTGGGTGGGACCTTTTGATTAGGTGGTTTCTATGAAGATATGTCTCCACCCATTCAAGGTGGGGTTGCTTACTGGAGTCCTTTAAGAGGGAACCAGTTTGGAAAAAGCATCGGAGTCCACACAGCCAGAGACCTTTGGAGATGCAGAAGGAAAACACCCCTGGGAAATCCTCATGGAACCAGAAGCCAGGAGTGAAAGCTAGCAGATGTTGCCATCCCAACTGACAGTGGTGTCCAGAAACCAGCCCCCAGTAGACAACAGCCACATGCCTGCCCAGATGACAAAGGTGTTCCAGATGACATCAGCCTTTCTTGAGTGAAAGTAATCTCTTATTGGTGCCTTAATTCGGACATTTTCTCAGCCTTAGAACTGTAAACTTGCAACTTAATAAATTCCTTTTATAAAAGCTGTTCTATTTCTGGTATATTGCTTTAAAAAACTAAAACACCTTAATCCATGCATTGGTATTATAATCAGTTCTAAAAATGTCACAGGATGACAGCCATTGAACTATTTCTCTTCTCTCCAGTGTTCTTTCAACTCTCTCTGAAACACCTATTACAAGTAGATTGGATGTTCCTGTTCTATACTTGGACTCTTAACCATCCATTTATATCTTCTCCTTCTTTTTCCATCAATGTTGCATTTTGAGTATATTTTTCAGATCTATCATCTGATTTATACTCTTTCTTCAGCAGTGTCTAGTCTTATGTTTGAGTTTTAATTCTACTGTTGAGTCTTTTATTTCAACAGAGTTTTTATCAATTTTTGAAATACAACTTTGTGTATTTTCTTGATAGTCTTTTCTTCTTTTTTTTTTCGCACGGGCAGGCACCAGGAATCAAACCCAGGTCTCTGGCATGGCAGGCGAGAACTCTGCCTGCTGAGCCACCGTGGCCCGCCCTGTCTTTTCTTCTTTGCTTATTTTTGGGGTTCTTCCTTTAAATACTTTATAATCAATTGTTCTTAGTATTCCAATATCTGAAGTCATTATGGTCCAAAGCTATCATTTATGTTTTTCTACTGGTTCTCTTTCATGGTGTTATGCAGTCTTATACATGGTAATCATTTTTTACAATTTTTTATTGATATAAAATGTATATTCACATACCATGTAATTATTCAAAGTGTACAATCAATGGTTCACAATATCATTATATAGCTGTGCATTATCATCACAATCGACTTTTATCTTTTTTGTGATATATAACATATACGCAAAACAGCAATGAATTTTGAAGCACACTGCAATAATTAATTGTAGAACAGATTTCAGAGTTTGGTGAGTAATATTTCCACAATTTTAGGTTTTTTAGTACTAGCTGTTCTAAGACACTGGAGACTAAAAGAAACATCAATATAAGGATTCAGCAATCATGCTCATTTGTTAAACCCTACCTTCCCTGTATAACTCCAACATTACCTTGATCTTTCTCCCACTCTAGGGATATTGGGGCTATGCCCATTTTAACTTTTTTCATGTTGGAAGCAGCTGTTAATAATATGGGATAGGGAGATGGAACTAGCTGATGTTCTGGAGAGGCTGGCCTTTCTGCATTGCAGGACTTATCCGGTCTAGGGACCCATCTGGAGGTTGTAGGTCTCTGGAAAGTGATCCTAATGTATAAAACCTTTATAGAATGTCATATAATGCTGTAGGTGTTCTTTAAGGTCCGCAGAAACGGTTTTAGTTGGGGTTTGACAAACTATGATAGGTAGCAATGTCTACCTGAAGCTTGCATAAGAGTGGCCTCCAGACTGACCTCTCGACTTTGTCTGAACTCTCTCAGCCACTGACAAGTTATTTGTTACACTTCTTTTCCCTATTTTGGTCAGGATGGCATTGTCGATCCCATGGTACCAGGGCCAGGCTCATCCCTGGGAGTCATCTCCCATGCTGCCAGGGAGACTTTCACCTCTGGATACCATGTCCCATATAAGGGGGAGGGCATTGATTTCACTTGCAGTGTTGGGCTTAGAGAGAGAGAGAGAGAGAGAGAGAGAGAGAGAGAGAGAGAGAGAGGCCACATCTGAGTAAAACAGATGTCCTCCAGAAGTAACTCTTAGGCATATCTATAGGTAGGCTAAGCCTTTCCACCACATAAACAAGCTTCACAAGAGCAAGCTTCAAGATCGAGGGCTTGGCCCATTGACCTGGGTGTCCCTAATGTTTGACACAGTATTAGGGGCCTCCCCAATGGCAAAATTTAATAATTCCATCTTTTTTCTCCTATCTCTCAAGGACTTTGCCAACACTTTTGGATTATCTGCTTAGTATACACTGAGATGTATCCAGGCATTACATTAAGCTATATAGGATTAAAGGCTCTCATTCTTATTCTGTGCTCCTTGTGTTTGGGCTGTTTAAATGATCCATCCAGACAGGTTGAGTTTTATTATGTGCTACAGAAAATTTAGGCTCTGGACGAAATAAACCTTTCTCCCCCTGGTCTTGCAGAACAGATGAAATTCTAAAATACTGACAATGTCTTTCTTACTCCTGTTCTGAATTAATTTAGAACCTGATTGGCTTTGTTCTTATCTCTGAATACCAGGTTTTATTTATATATATATATATATATATATCTCACAGCCTCTCAAAATTCAGAAATAACCACTCTGGACTAAATGTAAGCTATGAGAGCTTACAATCTAGGCCCCAATTTACTTATAAGTATTTTCTAAAAGAGACCATAAATATTTGCTCTTTTGTTTCTGGCCTGTTTTATCTCACTAAATGTCCCACAGGTTCATTCACAATGTTGCATGCTTCACAACTTCATTCCTTTTTGTAGTAGCACAAAATTCAATCATATGTATATACCATCATTCGCCCATCTACTTCTCAGTCGGCGCATTCTTCAGCCACCTCTATCCGTTGGACATCATGTATAATGTCCAAAGTCAACAGTCCATCAACACTCTCAATTTAGATAGTTTCATTACTCCCAAGAGAAAAATAACCAATAAACACCCCTTCACCAAATAGAAAATCCAAACCTCCCCTTAACTCTCGCTCCATACCCCATTTTTTACCCCTGGTGTTGCTGTGATACTGTTGATGATTTCCGGTTAAACATAGTACATGACTATCTTTGATTGCCAGCTTCTTGCTTGATCTTTTTCTGTGATAAAATCTGGGGAGGTTTTCCCCAGAAAGGTTTGATTCTGTATCTGCCTGTAATGAGGGATCATCTCTTACTTGACACCATGTCACAAACTATAGAACAGTGGTTCTCAAAATGGGGTCCCTGGATCAGCAGCAGCAGCAGCACCTGTGAACTTGTTAGAAATGAAAATTATTCAGTCCCATTGCACACCGAATTAGTAGCTCTCCTATTAGAGCATATCAATCTATGTTTTCAGAAGTCCTCCAGGTGATGCAGTCTCAAGTTTGAGAATACTTCCATGAAGAATTTTAGCTGAGAATAGAGGCTTATTCTCAACTTCTCCATCTTGATTCTCTTTTAAGGCTCTACAATTTACTAAAATTGTTACTTTTGGCATCTGCCATCAATCAACTCTGCCCCTTCCAGTACATTTTTTTTAATGAGACAGGGGTAATCTTTGGAGATTTTCCCTACTTTTCTGAAATTCAGAATTTTCTCAAATGATATCCTAATCTAGAGTCTAATTTTTCAGTAAGAGAAATCCTTTGTACATCTAGGCTACCTTTGTTTATCCACTCAGTTTTTAATTTCACTAATGTATTTTTTATTTCCAAATTTCTGTCTTTTACTTTTAGAATATCTTAAGCATGACAATTTAAAATTTTTTTATGATCATTTCAATAACTGCACTCTTTATGGATCTAATTTGGTGGTGTCTTTGCACACTGCTATTGGAGGCTTATTACCTCATGTGCTTATTGCTTGTCGTCTCTCCCTTAATTACAAATTTCATTGAAACATTATATGTGGACATTTTCCAAGGCCTGTGCTTAACATATATTTTTCCTGAGGAGATTTGCATTTGTTTCTCCCAAGACTTGAAGGCAGGGAAATTCCAAGTCCCAAACACTCCAAATTAAATGTTTAACTGAGTTTTTTCAGGGCACACTGAGAGTGTGAAATCTCAGAGTGTGTGTGAATTGAATGTGGATTGTGAGAATTGTCACACATGAGACCCCTCTCCCAAACTCTGGTTTACCCATGAGAATTTTATAGACAAGAATATTTTCAAGGCTTTCTGTCTCTCACTCATCAGGTTAGGAGTAAGGCTTCTTGCTTGAGTCTGAGCAGAAGTGCTACAAATATCCCTTCTGTTGAGTGAGAGGGCTCCAGAGCAACATGCCTACATTCACAATCTTGTCACTTCAATCTTTGCCCACCTGAGGAGCAGTCACATCTCCAAACCATAGAATGGAGGCTGTTGGTGAGAAAGAGGAGTTGGCGTTGACAGCAGTGGTGTTTAATGGGAGCGGTGGCTTGCATATGCTGACACTGATGGGTGGTGTTAGCAGTAGTGGTGGTGTAGGGCGGATACAGTGTGATGTAGGATGGTTGCCATGATGGTGGTGATGACGGAAGTGATGGTGGTGATGAGGTGGCGATAATAGTGCTGATTGTGGGGATCGTGGTATGGTATGGGTGATGTTCAGAAATCAGCAAACTTTTTCTATGAAGAACAGATAATAAATATTCTGAGCTTTTCAAGTTACTACCTAACTACGCCACCATAGTGCATAAAGATCCATAGACATACATGAATGATTGGATGTGGTTGTGGGCCAGTAATACTTTATGGACATTTAAATCTGGAATTTAAATTTCATACAGTTTTCATTTGTCCTGGAATATTCTTCTTTTACAACACTTAAAAATTAAAAAATCATTCTTAACTTGTGGGCTGTATAAATGCATGTATTGGGCTGGATTTTTCCTGAGGACTATAGTTTGCCAAGTCCTGGTGATGATGTTAGTGGTGGTGGTGGTGGTGGTGGTGGTGGTGGTGATGGCAGTGGCACAATCATGATGGTAATGGTGTCTATAGTGATGGTGGTGGTGGTATGAATGATGGTGATGGTGATGGCAGCAGCAATGATAATGGTGGAGGTGGTGATTGTGATGTTGATGTGGTGGGGTGGGGGTGGTGGTAGTGATGGTGGTGGTGCTGGTGGTGGTTGTACTGGTGGTGGTGGTGCTGGCAGTGGTGGCAATTATGATGGTGGTGGTAGCAGTGCTGGTGGTGGTGATGGTGGTAGTGGTGCTCATGGTGGTAATGGTATTAGTGATGGTGATGGCGGTGGTGGTGGCAATGTTGATAGTGGTTTAGATGGTGATTGTGATGGTGATGGCAGTGTTGGTGGTAATGGTGGTGGTGGTGATTGTGGTAATGACAGTGGTAGTGATGGTGACAGTGGCCATGGTGGTGGTGACTTAGTGGCGATGGTGGTGGTGGCAGTTCTAATAATAGTGGTGGTGGTGTTGGTGGTAGTGGCTATGATGGTGGTGGTGGTGGTAGTAATGGTAGGCTTCCTCTGCATGCATCTTCCTTTAAAATGAAACAGTGACTCAGAAAGATAGGAGGATTAACAAATTTAAAGGCATCGATGGACCAAATATGCAGGTTTTACTCACTTCCAGTAATATATCATATCTGCTGTACTTCTCAGATCATGAATAAATTAGATTTAAAATTTCTGTGGACTCTTTGCCTGAGGTGCTGTGACAAAGCCTCATTCACTATCAGAAGTTTGGATTGGCTTTCTGAGCGAGAAGTCCCAGATCACCCAAAGTGATAAATTCAATGATACAGCATTTTGCAATTGTAATGTGCCGTTTAAATGCTAAACAATAGGAACTGATCTGGTTCTGAATGCTTCATTAACTATCTCAGCTGCCAAATCACAAGCTTTGCTATGTGTTCATGCTAAAGGCAAATTTTAATTGTTTATTGAGGATTTGCAAGCAGCTCCTTTCTCTCAACACTTGGACTTTGGTGGAAACACGTTTATTGTTTGCTTAGTAAGAAGGAGGTATCAATGTTTACACAAAGGCTTCTAACCGTGCTGGAGTTCAGTGAAGAGGAAGAACTTGGTGCGCTCTGAACATTTTGCTTAATTGAGCTGAATGAGAAGGGACTGGAAGCGTTAGGACGGATCCATGTCTGCCACAAATCCCAAGCATTCACCCAAACTACTATGCAAATTAGTTTGATTTCTTTAATTGTGTATGGTTTGCCATATTCTGATTCTACTTGGAGAGGCTGCTCCAAAGGAAGTTTTCACTATTATTCACAAAATCTTCAGCATGTGAGGTTCCCAATCAGAAGGCATGGGCATTAGACACTGCTTTGTAAAGTTCTTCCACACAAACAAATCATAAACCCAACAGTGCAGATTTTTAAGTCCTTTAGTGAAGGCCACGTATGAGTGTGTGGACATGTGGACATGCAGGCTGCATGTGAGGTGCAGGGGAGAGGCACAGGTTATTTTTAAAAATAGAGAATTATTCTCAGACTCAAGAAAAAAGAAAAATAATATCAGAAATTTTCACGACTTTAATTTATCTTTCTTTATTCAGGCTTTTGTTTAAAAATGAATTGTACTTCAAATGCTGGTTCCTGTAACTTTATTTCATTTTTGTTCCAATTATTTCAAAAGAGTAAAGCATCCATTAAACATCAAAGACAGGTTGTGAAAAATACAGCCTCTTAATGTATAATCCTAATTTCTACCCAGATAGGCCCATGTACAATTTATCATTTACGACATAACTCCTGTTGGAATGCAGGAGTTCTTGAGGAAGGCTGTGTGCGGTGCAGGCTAGAAGCAGGCGGAGCAGAAAATTGCTCAGATTGTCCTCTTCAGGGAAAGGTGAAAACTTTGGCTTCAATGGGGTGCTCATTCTAACACGACTCCACAGAGAAGCCAAAGCCCCTGCTACATTTGGGCATCTGAATTTTCCTATTTCACCATGAGAAAGCAGGTTCAGCCTGCATTGTTTTCTTCGTCAGCATGTTGCACAGTCTGTTTGCCAGCGAGGTTTCTCTGACCCTGCCACTGGTCCAGAGAAGCAGCCTTTGTCTTTGGAGCAGATGCAATATCTGTCACTCCGTATTCTAAGCCATGCCCAAAATACATTTCCCTCATTCCAGGGAGGCACACCGAGGGTTTTATTTTCCTTTGTTTTGTTTTAAGATAATTTGATTCTCACTATGTACCTGTCAGAAAAGAATGCACTATTTTATCAACAATTGAGAACAGAGATTGATTCTTAATTAGTCCAGTCTTATACAAGAGCTCAAAGTTGCTCCCCCTAAATGGAAGCAATCAACAAAATGTGCTATAACCATACAACAGAATATCATTTAGCAATAGAAAGGAATAAAGTACTGGTATATATTACAACATGGAGAGATCGTGAAGATATTATGCTGAGAGAATAAGCTCAACACATAAGACCACATATTGTATAATTCCATTTATATGAGCTCTCCAGAACAGGCAAGTCATAAAGAAAGTAGATTAGTTGTAGTCAGGAACTGGTGGGATGAGGTGACTGTTTTATGGGTGTGGGGTTCCTTTTTGGGGTGATGAAAATTTTTTGGAATTATATAGTAGTGAGAGTTGTACAACTGTGTATATAATTTTAAAAAGCACCGAACTGAACATTTTAAAAGGTTGAATTTTATATTATATCTCAATAAATCTGTTGTTAAAATTGAAAGAATTTTCAAATTAAAATAAATAATGCAAACAAATTGGGATCCACCTGAAATACCAACAAGCATCAAAAATCTGTTGATAGAATCACAGGCTCAATCCCCAAATTTCCAGGTTCAAGTCCAGACTTTGGTATTCTCTGTGTGTCTTTGAGTAACATATCTAATTCCAATTTCTTTGGAAATAAGATTAATAAACTACCTACTGCAGCAGGATTACAGGAGATACTGTTTAAAGAATAAATTATCCCCTGAAGTAGGTCCTGAGATAAGAACTTAGGAGGTTCCTCAGGAAGCACCAATGGGGATGGAGGGATGAGACAGGGAAGGGAAGCAGCCAGTGCCAGTGCCTTAGCCAGCATGTTGCTCTCTGGGCACCTGGGACTCACCCTTGCTGGGGCCTGTGGGAAAGTGTGTGGGACATGCATCTGAAACCTTTCCCACCCTAGGGGTGAGGGAGCTAGGGATTTATCCACTGTGATGGTTAAGTTCATGTGTCACCTTGGCCTGGGTTATGTGTCCAGTTCTTTCATCAAGCAAACAGTGGCCTGAGTGTTACTGTGAGGGTATTTCATAGGTGGATTTGTAGGTACAGTTGATTACATTTACAATTAAAAGAGGAAATTGCACTTAGCAATGAGAGGAGTCTCTTCAAACCAATCAACTGGAGATTTTAAAATCAGAATTACAGATTTCAGCAGTAAGAAGGAAAAAATTCTGTTTCTACCTCAATCAGCCAACTTCTCCTGGGGAATTCAAGATCACCTTCATAGGAGTTTCCAACTTGTGGCCTACCCTGTGGAATTCAGACTTGCCAAAACCCATGGTCATATGAGCCAAACCCTATGATAAATCTCTTAAAATTTATGTATATATCCTATCAGAGCCATCTCTCTGGAGAGCTTTGAGATACATCTGTGCACTCCCCTTCTCTCTCTGAGGGCAGTTGCACCAGAGGCCTTTACCTATGGCCTCCAGTCTGGCCTGTGTGTGAGCCAAGATCAGGTCCTCGGTTCCTGGAGGAGGGTGAGCTGCGGCACTGATGGCTTTGTTTGACCTGATATGTGTATATCTATCATGTCCTCCACCCTCCTCCAATCAGTGTTTCCCACTTACCAGTAAGTACCTCAGTGCGTCCGGATCCCAAGCCAAAAGCAGGGGTGCTGCATCCCCCAGCTCTGTCCCACCTTGTGATAAGGTGCATATTCCTGGAAGAAGCCCGCAGTCTGGCTGGCTCCATTTCCCATGTCTCCCCATCTTTAGACTCCTCCTTGGAGTCCAGCTGCCAGTGCCTCTGGACAGAACACCTGCAGGGCCATCTGACCAAGCCATGCTTCCACCCTCTTCACCCTCTCCTGTCCACTCTCCACTCGGGGTCTGGCCTGTGTTCCACCATGCTCCTCACTGGGTTTTGGAGGATGTCACCACAGACCCCCAGTATTCTTGTGGTTACATCTCTCCCCATGCCTGCTCATTCTAGGTCTGCTGGCCTTTGTCCCATTCATTTCCTGCCTCAGGGACTTAAAGCATTTCTTGTGCCATTCCCTCAGTTAGAACAGTTTTCCCTTTGAGTCAGTGAACTCCTGTCCACTCCTTACATCTTACCTTAAATGTCTACACAAGGAGGCTTTTCCTGAGGCCCCAAACTGGACCCCTGTCTTGTGTTGATTACTTCAAGGTACAGTTTTCCTTGTTTGTAAAGTCTGATCACAGTATAAGTGCTGATCACACTCTAGTTCCTTGTTCAAAGACATCTTTGACTGATTGACTCATGCACCCCAGAAAAAAAAGTACTTTCTCAATCTTTAACTGTCCCAGTCGATGTGGGCACATAATAAATAGGACCTTTTGAAGATGCTATTTTTCTTTAGGGTGAGGCCTGCTAAATCAGGATGGGTCTTAATCCTGTTGCTGGAATCCTTATAAGAGAAAATCACAATAAGACCAGAAGCTGGAAGTCAGTGAAACTAGACAAGAAAAGAGAAAACATCGCCATGTGATGGAAAAGCCAAGGAACTCAGGATTAAAAAAAAGAGCCAATAAATTCCTCCTATTAAACCAACCCATTGTGTAGTATTTGTTGTAGCTGCCTGGTCAACTAAGACATCATCCTTCACCTGTGCCTTGAGCAATGTCATGGCTGGGTCCTTGCCAGGATTCCACCCCTCCCTCTGGCACTCAGCATACGGCCTTGAGTACAGTCAGTGCTCATTAAATGTTTGTTTCATGGGTGCTTGAAGTCTCTGCAGTGTGCTCACCTTAAGCTAGGTGCTCAATACATGCCAACTCTCTTCCTGCCCTCGCTTGGGTAAGGGGACTCAAATTCCTCATTTTGAAACTTTTATAAGTGCTGTTGAATTGGGAATTGAGGTAGTAATCCACTCTAGAGAGTCAGCTTTTGTCCCAAGGTGCCTGGTTCTCTACCTCCAGGGTTCTTCTCACTTGCCCCAGGAGATGCTTGTCACTTAGGAGATGTTTGCTGGTTCAAGGTTAGAAAGACTCCAATATCTAGAACTCTAGAGAAATGGTGCTTCTTTGTAGAAAGAAATAACAGGGTATTATCTTTAATTAAAATAGGGACAATTTGGGAATCATTACTTTGTTGTAAGTAGGATCATGGTAGCTTGCTGATGTTTACTGCCAACTTGTGTGCAAACACACCTACCAGATGAGAACAGTATGGCAGTTGTTGGTGCCAAAACAAATTTCCAGGAAATTGTTTGATGAAAATCCAATATAGAAATATGCTTTTTCCCTGAATAGTACAGAATTTCTGGCTGAAGTAGCTTCTTGCTAACTGAAAAATTTATTTATAAATAAAAGAAGCCACTAGCATTCAATAAGATGTTAACTTTTAAATGATGACTCTTTCCAGGTTAGTGACTATGTAGGTTTTTGAATTTTTTGATTGATGAAGAATATATTTTTTGTTTTGTTTCTATTAGTGAAGTTCTTGGATGTGAAGAACTGGATTTCAGGGTCCAGTTATAGTCTGGATTAGCAAAACAGTTATTTATCCATCAACCATTTGTGAAACCAATGAGTGACACATACTAGCTGTCAGAACTGCATGTATTAGTGAGATGGTCTGTGCCGCAGGCACTGCTCACTGCACCAGGCTATGGGTCCAAGGAGTGTGACACCCACTAGCATCTCCAGGGGAAGGATGGTGCTATGGGAAGGTAGCAACATACCAAGGCCTGCTACCAGGAAATGAACCCTTCTGTGGTTTGCAGGAGTCATGGTCGCCAAGACACAATTCAGACAGGCACTGATGGGACAACGTTGACTCACACAGAGAAGACACAGAGCATGGCAGCTTTACTAGTGGATGTTGGACCCCCATGGCCAAAGCTTAGAGCTGGACTCTGCATATCCCTCTTGTACCAAGGAAGGCTGCCTTTTCCTTCCACCAAAGCACAAGAGAGGTATGCAAAGACTAGAGACAGCATGGAAGGAGAGCCAATACCATAAAATGAGCATACTTCAGCCAGACTAACTTCAGTGAAGGTTTCCTTGTGCTTGGTGCCAAAGGGGAAGGAATGTGCAGGCAGGCCAGACCACTGTCTGCTACAGAATGTGTTTTAGCTCGAGTCTTTCCGGAGAAGGCAGTCAGCTCATGTTTATCCTTGACACCAGGTCAATGCATCCCACCATGAATGGGGCTTATTTGTGAGCCCCTGGAAAAGGTGGCAGGCTGTCCTGTCTCTCTGAGCCTGAGAGGCTTGTAGCCCATTGGGAAAAGAACATGCAGACAGGTGGGTTGGCAGGTGCTGTAATAAAGGCACCCACTGCACACTGAGAGAGCCCAGATCAACTTTACTTTGGGAACAGGGAGCCTTCTTAGGAGAAGTGCTGTCTGGAAGGGATCCACCTCAAAGATCACTTATAAAATTACTGAGATAAAGAGAGGGCAGAGGAAAGAGAGAATGACAGACCTGGGTGGGTATGAGCACATGAAAAGACCAATACTAGGAACTCTGTTTTACTCATCTTTCTACCTCCACAGAAAACAAGTAAAATAGTGCCATGCAGTAATGAGTGACTGATTAATATATTTTTTATTGAGCTGAAACCCATCTGACTCTGGTCTATATAGATTGTTTTCACCACTTTATGGCAAGTATATGTATTAATTTCACAAAATTCTGGAATCTTTAGCCAAGAGGTGCAAATCATCGAACTAAAAGGGACCCTAACTTTTCTTAACCAACTGGTTTATTGACAATTGCACTTTCATAAGCAACTTGACCAAGATCACATAAACACTTAGCAGCACTACTGGGACAAAATCCTAGATCTCCTGACTCTTAGTCTAGCACTCTTTATATCTTGATAGTCACAAAGTAAAGAAAAGCTTGATTCTATATAATATAAAACTTATATCCATGATGATGCATACCTGCTTTCTGTCTTCTCTTTTTCACAGTTGCTATCTTTCTTTTACATGGTCCGGGACTCGAACCCAGGTCTCCCACAGGGAAGGTGAGCATTCTACCACTGAGCCACTTGTGCACCCAGTTGCTATCATTTTTGTTGTCCAAACTTGTGGGCAGGTGTGCATGTCACTAACTCACCAGGAACTTCTTAGAACAGCAGTACAGAAAGGAAGTAAAGAGGAACTGGGACTCATGCTGGGACATGGAGGCCCCCACTCATCTTGGCTCCTTTCCTGACTGCCACTATAAGTAAGGTAGCAGGTACAGCATGAGTGGTTCACGGTGTAGTTCATTCTCCTGCCTCCACCAGACTCCAAGATCTCACGAAGAGGGTAAAGTCTGGACCTGAGCTGTGATGCATATGAGAAAGAGTTTTGTCAGCAGAAGGCAGCATCCTAGACCAAGCTGAGACTATTGCTGAAGCAGAAATAAAGGGATAAGTGAGAGAGTCCCTTCTGTGTAGCTACTGGCTCAAAATATCATGGACCGAGAGAAAAATAGAAAACAACCAAAAGTGTTTGTCTTAAAAGTTTTTGGAAGAACAGCGCAGTCATTGGGATATGACTCTGGAATGCACAGACAGGACCGCCGTTAGGGGAATTCTTTCTCAGCTTTACCCAGGAGCAGGTAGAACAGAACAGAGATTTTTCACCAATGAAAATATCCTGGTGAAAATATCCAATTTTGAGTTGGTGGTAATGACTTCTTAGATACAATACAAAAAACCACAATGTCTAAAAGAAAAAATTGATAACTGGCTTTTCATTAAAATGAAAAACATCTGCTCTGTGAAGGAGACTGATAAGAGGTTGAAAAGATGAGCCACAGAATGGGAGAAAATATTTACAAAATACATATCTAGGATGCATGGGTGGTTCAGTGATAGTATGCTCACCTTTCATGCAGGAGGCTTGGATTTGATTCCTGGACCATGCATTCAAAAAAAATCTGGCATAGGACTTGTATCCAAAATATAAAAAGAACATTTAAAGCTCAACAATAGGGTTGGGCATGGTGGTTCAGCAAGGAGAGTTCTCACCTGCCATGCCTGAGACCCAGATTTGATTCCTGGTGCTTGCCCAAGCAAAAAAACAAAAACAAAAACAAAAATGCAACAATAAGAAAGCATACAATCTCGTTGAAAATGGGCAAAAGATCTGAACAATGATGTCATCAGAGAAGATATACAAATGAGAAATAAGCTTATGAAAAGATGGTTAACATTATATATCCAAAAGTAATTGTAACTGAAGCAAAGAGATACCACTATATATCTATTACAATGGTTAAAATCCCAAACACTCACAACACCAAATGCTGGTGAGTATGTGTAACAAAAGGGACTCTCACTCACTCATGGTGGGAATGCAAAATGGCACAGCATCTTCGGAAGACAGTTCAGCAGTTTCTTACAAAGCTAAACGTCAGCTTACCACACAATTCAGAGATTGCACTCTCAGGTATTTACCCAAATGAGTGGAAACTTATGTTCCCATAAAACGCTGCACATGGATATCTACAGCAGCTTTATTTATAACTGCCCAAACTTGGAGGCACCAAGATGTCCATCAATAGGTGAATGGATAGACAAACTTTGGTGCATTCATACAATGGAATATTGTTCAGCAATAAAAATAAATTAGCTTTCAAGCCACAGTAATACATGAGCACCCTTAAATGCAGATTGCCAAATGAAAGAAGCCTGTATGCAAAGGCTGCATCTGTGTGATTCCAGCTATATGGCCTTTTGGAAAAGACAATAGTATAGAGAAAGTAAAAGGATCAGGAGTTGGGGGTGGTGGTGTTCAGTGGGGAGGAGGGATGAAATGGCAGAGCCTAAAGCATTTTTAGGGGAGTGAAACTATTCTGTGTGTGACTGTATTGGTGGACACATGACAGTGTGTATTTTTCCAAACCCGTAGAACTGTCTTAACACAAAGAGGGAACCCTAATGTAAACTATGGACATTATTTAATCATACTGTATCTGTAGTGGTTCATCAGTTATAACAGACGTACAACATTAATGTGTGATGTTAATAGTACGGGAAACATTTTGTGTGTAGGGGAGGAGGTATATGGTCACTCTCTGTACTTTCTGTACAATTGCTCTGTAAACTTACAATGGCTTTAAAATAAAGTATTTAAAAAGGTAAACTGATATATTTATTTGAATATTTTTATTTTTAAAAAGACAACAGATTGTAAAGCCACTATTCTATACATGTTATACTAGAATAGAGGATGTATAACACACTATAGCGTACCACACACTATAGAACAGTGCCCCTTGAACTTTCTTGTGCAGACTAAAATGCAGGTTCTGATTCAGTAGATCCCGAGTAATTCTGCATTTCTAGCAAACTCCTGGGTGGTGCTGATGCTGCTGGTTCATGGCCTCACTTTCAGCAGCAAACTATAGAGAAGAACTTAGAGGTCTGAGCTGTGCCTGCGTCAAGGTGCCTCAGCACTGAATTCACTTGTAGGGCTTGTACATTTAAGGGGGTCATCACTATGTGAGGGTTACTGTAATCACATCATATGTGAGACCATTTATCTCAGCAAACGTGCATGGGCTACCTTCTATGTACCAGTTTTTGGAAAGGGGAAAGATAACAAGTAGTCTTTGGATTCAACGAGCTCTGGTTGGTGGAAGATGAAGGATGGGGAGCAGGGCAGAGTTGTAACCTCAATAACCATCAAGTTGATCGAAAAGGAAGCAACAGATGCTGTAAGAAAAATCACAGCAAGTCTGGTGAGAAAACACAAGATAGAGGAAAGGTTGCTCTGGCTGGACAAAAACATAGACTTCATGGAAAAAGTAGTTCTTGAATAAATGCAATCAAATGTCTACTGTTATACATTTAGAATGGAGCAGAATAGAAGGAGCTAAATCTGAGAAACTGAATTAGCTCTCTGAAGCTTATTCCAGTCTTGATAGTCATTCTTCAACCAAATCTATATGGGGTCCAATTTTGAGACAACCTAGCATCTCTTCTGTAGGAAGAGAATATGAGAGACATTAAGTGCTTTGACCAGAAAATTCTCATTAAATGTAATGGGCTGGCTTGGAAAGTCATTGAACACAGAAATGATCCTCAAGCACAGCTCATGCTTTGTATGTTATAGGTGCTCAAACGGTTTTTGTTCTTATAGTTTAATAATTTTAGTACTTGAACTGTGAAAGTTTCTCCAGAGAGAAACACTTCTTCAGTGCCCCGTAAGGGGAGTTGGTAATGTGTTTTTTTTAACCTCTCTTGACTTTGCGTAAGGTAAACATTAATAAGATCATCATATCTCAATGAAGATACATAGCTTGAACTAGTCATCCCTTAATTCTGTTAAAATTTTCTCTCAGATTTTTCAATTAGTCACAATGGTATCCTATGTCTCCTCTTTTAGTTAGTCTGAAATTTTAGATTTCTGTAGCTACCTCCAAAGAAAGCAGTACAGTATAAGGTTCTGAAATCTGATAACCATAGCACCGGAAGTGTTTGAGACTGGGTATATTCATATATAAGTTATTAATTCACAAGAGGGAAGAGCCTGTGAAAATTCATCTGTACATCTCTAAAAATCTTTCTTTAACTTACCTTCCTTTTCCTTTCATTTTTCTTTGCATTCCTTTCTGGTTTTTTGTTTGTTTAACATTTGCAATTCTAGAAGGGAACATGACTTAGGGAGAAAACAATTTGAAAAACTTTTTAATTATATCCAAAAGTTTTAGAGGTTTACTAAATTAAAAAGCATGAAGGCAGGAAATTTCTAGTAAGATACCTAGGACCACGCTAAAAATCCAGGAGGCATGTGCAAGTTTTGAGCCAATCTTAATAAGCACATTAGAATCTACTTCTAATATGTTCATATGAGTATTTCCTGTGATGAAGAATTTTCTGTGTATAAAATACTAATAGTGTGGGTCTTATTGGCATTTTTCTTCTAAATCTATGTGTGATGATATTTCAAATCTGTGTTTCCCTGTTCTAATGAATAGTTGTAGGCTTGGAAAGAGCCAGTTTCCCTGTGGACTGGTGGATGCCAATGTGATGGGTTTTCCCGGTGAGTTTCAGGGTGTCTTCTGGAAATCAAAGTTTACTCTAGAGCTGCAGTGCTTCCAGTTCCTACAGAGCCTCCTTAATTTGGAAGCAGAGACTTTGTAGAGTTGTGAATAATCAATGTCTGGCTTCCTTCTCGCTGATTGCTGTGATTAAACCTTTATTAAAATTCATGGAATAGGCAAGATTGGGTATTAACTGATGCTCACAACTATTCTGCATCTGGGTTGATTAAAACAATCTGAAACTACAAAGGTCTGGATAATAATGTCATTTCCAGGTCGGTTTCTCTTGTCTCATCTCTCTTTCCTTCTCATCCAGGAGAAATGGGTCCCCTGAGGCAAAAGTGACCTGCGACCCCAACCTGCCAGCCTGACACCAGCCAGGGACCGAGAGGATCATGGCAGGCATCATTGAACAGAAAAGTGTGTTGATGCATGGTAAAGTCAGTGATGCTGGGAAGAGGAACGGTTTAATCAACACCAGAAATTTAATGGCCGAAAGTAGAGATGGCCTGGTGTCTGTTTACCCAGTACCGCAGTACCAGAGCTGCCGGGTGGTGGCCAGCACTGCTCCAGCCAGCCTGGACAGCAGCAGGAGCGAGCCGGCTCAGCAGCTGCTGGACCCCAATGCCCTTCAGCAGTCAGTGGAGTCCCACTATCGCCCCAACATCATCCTTTATTCAGAAGGTGTGCTGCGATCCTGGGCAGAGGGCATGGCTGCCGACTGCTGCGAGACCACCTTCATCGAAGACCGGTCGCCCACCAAAGACAGCCTGGAGTACCCCGATGGGAAGTTCATTGACCTCTCAGCTGATGACATCAAAATCCACACCCTCTCCTACGACGTGGAGGAAGAAGAGGAATTTCAGGAGCTGGAGGTCAGAGGATGTGTTTGTCAACTCCCACTTTTCACAAATCTTCTAGGTACAGGGTGGCAGAAATTTGGGGGATTCCATTAGTGCTGGGCAGAATTGAGGGGATGGAGCTGGTTTTGCAAAAAGGCAAAGAATGCTGAAGGTTTTCTTGATACCTCTTCACTCTTGAATATTTGTGGAAAATGGAAGAAGTGGGGAAAAACCAGGTGGGGTGGGCTCTGCAGTGATTCTGGTCAGAAAGAATCCAAGGCAAGGACCGTAAGATTTTATGGTTACTGCCACTGATGGGCTAGGTGGAGGGGAAGGAGAGGCTATTGACTAAAGTGAGCAGGTTGATGAGCATGTCATTCTAGAGCTTCAAGAGGCTGCACATGTATATGTGGGAATAATTTGGGAAGTACTTCTGCTGTCATGTGATTTTCTTAATTTAGCATTCCAAAGTTTCTACTAAGGAACTCTTGGTAGAGCTAAAACCTGCTTAAAGAAGTAGTATAAATTGATAGCATAAAGGGAGGACAATTGAATCGTTGCATACAGCATCTTCATGTGGACTGGAGGACAAGTAAGTGTTTGAACTACATACTTAGAAACTATGTCTCCTAGACCTGGTATAAGATGAGCAAGATCATCACCAATTGGCAGAACACATTCTTCCCATTCAAAATGGCATCAGTGGGAGGGTGAAATGATGCTGTAGGTATCATTTTTACCAGGTGAAACATGGATGGGTCTGAAGGAAGGCTGTGGCATCAGTCACCTGGGAGGCTGTTGTGCACATTTGAGAAAGTATCTTCACTGTAGTGAGGGTAGAGCATGTTCTTCAATGACATGAGTGGCAATGAAGGAAGGTCCAGATTCTCAGGAAGTTTTGTGGGAGGAAACTATGGAGCAAGTAGAAACTTGAGGAGAAAGTGTGATCAAGGGGAAAGGATGTGAATTTGTTTTTGGCTAAGGTAAGCAAGAACAGGCAAGTCAGTTGCCTACAGGAGAGGAAGTCAGTTGCCCGCGAAACAGGAAAACATATGACTCCAGGAAAGGAAGTCAGATATGCCTCCAGGAAAAAAAGCTAGATGCCTCCAGGGGAGGAAGTCAGTTGCCCTTAAGAAGGAAGTCAGATATTTATAGGAAAGGGCAAGACAAGCAGTCAGATATATACAGAAGAGGAAGTCAGATGCCTCCAGGAGAGGAATTCAGATGGCTGGGAGACAGGAAGGACATGTAAGAGGTGAGAGGGAACCATAGGGAATGGGGATGAAGGCTGGAGACTTTAACTCTACTCAGTCCACATGATGGTTGCTTTGCCATACCACACGGGCCAGGATGCTAGATATCATGGATGTTTTAGATAACTGAGAGTAAGAATCTTCCAAAACTTAGTTCGCAAAACTGCAGAAAGTAAGTCAGCATTATTTGGAGGGTCTGGAAACTGGAAACTGCAATGGCAACCTTGCCACCTGCCGATGGCCATGGCAGGAGGGGCGTGGTCCATCTGTATGTCAAGAAGCTTCCCTGGCTGCTGAGGGGGCTAGGATGTGAGGATAGAAGTGAGAGGTTGTTTGGTTCTTTCAATGATATGGCAAATGAAACCTTTGGTAACAATGATAGTGTCTACTCTGTATTGATATTTTTTATAGTCACCTTTATTGCTGTGGTAAGGATGGAGCATGTGGACATTTATGCTTTGGCTAGAACAAAAAAAGTGCATCACAAAAAAATGGTGCACCACAAAAAAATGGTGCACCCCAGTGACATCAGTGGGATGGCAAACTGTTTAAGACCTGGGCTGCTTCTTAGGCATTTAGTGAGACTTCAGGTACTCATTTGGACTAAGAAATAGCTCCTCTCACAGGCTCTGAGAAGAAATCCAGATACAAGTATGGCTTCTGTTTTTACAATGCTGCACAGTACAGGGGTACAGTGGAGGATTTTAAGGGGTCACCCACAGAGGTTTATTTGGTCCTGTAGTAATTCTGTAAAAGCAAGGATGTTTTTAGATAAACATTCATACCATATAGCCATGGTATCTTCAAATGGAGAAAGCATAATACCTGGTTAGAAGAGCTCTGATACATGTAGTCGTTTTTTTGTGGTGTACTTTTTTCCATTCCATGAAATAATCAAGGAGCATGCATAATTAGCATTTCCTGCATAACAATCACTTGGTCGCTTTAAATAACATTTTGTTTAGCTCATGATTCTGAGGTTCAGCAACTGGAGTTTTCTGCTGGTCTCAGCTGAGTTCCCTCATGTGTCTGTGGTCAGCTGTCCCTCAGCTGGGTGGCCGTGTTTGATCTGCTGGCTGGCTGTCAGCTGGGGTGGAAGAAGCAAATGGATCATCTGGCTTCATCAGTTGGCAGTCATGGGAGGCCTCTCAAGAGCAACAAGAGAGGGCGAGCCCCAATGCACAAGTGCTTTTTAATTCTCTGTGCCACCTTTTTGTCTTGTTGGCCTAGCATGTCACATAGCCATTTCCGTGTGGAAGGAGACTAGTTTGGGACATAATTTAGTAAACTGTTAACAAATTGGATGCCAATACTGCATCAATCAGCCCTAGAGCAAAAAAGTTTGGACTCTGTCTGGCATAACATTTTTTAAACTTTTTCAATTGTATAATATAACATATATACAAAGCAAAGAAATAAAAAAGCAATAGTTTTCAAAGCACTCTTTAACAAGTAGTTTACAGTACAGATTCCCAGAGTATGTCATGGGTTACCATATGATCCTTTCACATTTTTTTCCTTCTAGCTGCTGCAGAATGTAGGAGGCTAGAAGGCTTAAATATTTTTTTATCATCACAATCGACTTTTTTTTCCTTCTTTTTTTTGTGAAAAATAACATATATACAAAAATGCTACAAATTTCAAAGCACAGCACCACAATTAGCTGTAGAACACATTTCAGAGTTTGACATGGGTTGTAATTCCACAATTTTAGGTTTTTACTTCTAGCTGCTCTAAAATACTGGAGACTAAAAGAGATATTAATTTAATGATTCAGCATTCATATTCATTTGTTAAATCCTATCTTCTCTGTATAACTCCACCATCACCTTTGATCTTTCCATCCCTCTCTTTAAGGGTATTTGGGCTATGGCAATTCTAAATTTTTATATTGGAAGGGTCTGTCACTAATATGGGGTAGGGAGACAAAACTATCTGATGTTCTGGAGAGGCTGGGCTAGGTCTCAGGACTTATCTGGACCAGGGACCCATCTGGAGGTTGTTGGTTTCTGGAAAGTTACTCTAGTGCCTGGAACCATTGTAGAATCTTATAAATTGCCCTAGGTATTCTTTAGAATTGGCTGGAATGGTGCTGGTTGGGGATTGGTAGGTTATGATAGGTAGCAAGGTCTAACTGAAGTTTGCTTAAGAGCAACCTCCAGAGTAGCCTCTCTACTCTATTTGAACTCTCTCTGCCACTGATACTTTGTTAGTTATACTTCTTTCCATTCCTTCGGTCAGGATGGAATCGTTGATCCTGTGATGTGTCTGGCATAACTTTTTAAGAGCGTCAAATTGAACTGAGTGACGACAGTCATGGTTATATTACAAGTAAAACAAAAATCACAATAAGTATTGTGTGTCAGTTTTCCCTTTCAGAAAAAAAGGGGGAAAAAAGCAGTCATTTAATTTCTTTGGGGATTCTCTAGCTTCATTTATTCTATAGTAAGTCACTACTGTTTTCCTAAAAATTTCACTTTTCAGAAAACCATGTCCTTGGGGCCACTACTACCCATATCTCAGCAGCACCTGTTTACTGGACTGCTGGGCTCGATAATCTGTTCCCTTTTCACATACCTGGAGAGGATTATGCCTGGCATTTATAAGGGAGGCTTTCCAGATCCACAGCAGTTTGCTCACCTGACATACATTTTTGCAAGAGCATGTGGAGTTTTTGATTTGCATTTGAGACTGTGGTATTAACAAGAATGTGCTCTGTAGCTAACTTCGAGAATTTTGATGGAAGAACCTCAGCTATTAGGTAGGTGTTTAGGATGCACTACTGGTCACAAAGTAGAGTGTGTGATGTGTGGCTCATTGTCAGACTGGAGAGATGGAAGGAGCCTCTGAAGGACCTGCAGAGATGCCGAGGTGTGAGTAATTTGCTGTCACTGTACTCAGTATGACCAGACAGGCATCCCATCCGGGGTGGCCTCAGGACACTCTGTGAGCCTGATAATTGGGTCCAGTGTACCATAGTCCTAGGGCCTATTCCTTGGTTTCTGACCATTGCTTCATCCGATTCCCAGCCTGTAGCTACAAACTGCAGCTTACAGGAACACAGCAGCAGGAAACCACTTCTCCTTTTTGCACAAATAAACTCAAATAGAGAGACTTTGGGAGCAATAGTAAAGCAGTTCTACAAAATAGAAAATGTGAGTTTACAGCCATGAAGCAGCACAGCTGAAGTTCAGGGCTGGCTAGGTATAACAGCTCTTCTGCTGTTGGAGACGTTTATCAGATGCTGAAAAGCAAATTATTACCCATTTATTTGTGATCCCAGAGCACATGAAATGTCATCTCTGAGAAATGGTGCTTCTGGGGTTGAGTCTTTTCTTCACTGAGGAAAGACGCAGAAAGCAAATGCATATTGATAGAGCATGTGCCATGTGCTATGGGCCTGGCACTTGTGCAATTGTGTCGAGTCCCACAGCAGCACGGGGGCAGGTGTTATTAGTGTCACCACCCTACACATGAGCTATCTGCTCTGCCGGAAACCCTTGCATTTGAAACACACCTGCTCACTTCATACACTTATTGACTATTTATCATGTTCTTTCTACAATAGAAAAAAAAACCTGCATACTACAGTAACCTTCAGTTTCAGGGTTATACCAGATCTACAGATAAAGAACAACAAGGCCAGAACTGAGGAAGTCTCGGATCACATCTTTACCCTGCAAACTCTCAGCTAAGGCTATCCAAGACCTTTGAGTCTGCCCTTCCTTTTAAAAACTTGAAACTTGTTTGGGAGTCAGAATTGTACAAATGCAGTGAAGCACTTAAATAGGCCCCATTCATAAATATGAAAAAAAAAAAACAAGGAGGGCTTAACAAATATTTGAAAAAAATAAAAAAGTGTGCGTGGGCAAAGCACCAATAACCTAGAGAACAATCGATCCAGAGGGAGCAGAAAGAATTCAGACATGAGACAACATTGTGAAAATTATATTTTATACTCAGAAAGATCTGAGGAGTGGTTTTCTGCTTTGTTTTGATTTCTCTTCTTTTGCATTGTTGGTGACTCATTGTCCTGGCTGGACCTCAAATATGATGTTAAGTAGAAGTGGTGAGAACACATATCATGGGCTTGTACCTCATCTTGGGGGGAAGAATTTGTTCTTTCATGATTAAGAATGATGTTATCTGTGAATTTTATTATAAATGCTTTAATCAGATAGAGGAAGTTACCTTCTTTCACATCTTTGTTGAACAGCTTTTTAATTAAAAATGATATAATTTTGTCAAATGCTTTTTCTTTGTCTATTTGGATGATCATGTTGGGACGTTTTGTCCTTTATTGCATTGATATGGAGTATTAGATTGATTTAAACATATTAAACTATCCTTGCATTAGGGGATAAATTCTACTTGGTCATAGTGTACAGTCTTCCTTAAAGGCTGCTGGATTTTGTTGGCTAATATTTTAAGGATTTTTATGTTTTTGTCATGAAGGATATTGGTCTGCAGTTTACTTTCCTTATGATGAATTTCAAACAGTTTGCACCTCTATTTACTGAAAGATTTTGCATAGTATTAGTAACATTTTTTCTTAAATATTGGTTAGAAGTGAATAGTGAAGTCATCTGGGCCTGGACTTTTCTCCATAGGATGGCTTTCAATTTCTAATCCAACGTCATTATTGTAAAATGCCCTTTTTGTCTAGTAATAATATTTCTTGTCTTCAGTTCTATTTTGGTATTAATGGTATTAATATAGGCACTCCAACTATATTATTGTTATTCTTTGCATGGTATATTTTTTTCCATCCTTTTATTTAGAATTCATTTTTGTCTCTGAAGTAAAATTGTCTCTTTCAGAAAGCATATTGTCGGATCTTGTTTTTTAAAAAAACAGTCTGATAATCTCTGCCTTTTGATTGGTGTATTTTATCCATTTACATTAAATGTGAATTTTGCTTTGGGTCTTCCACATATCTCTTGGTTTTGTTGTATTTATTGATTTCTGTTCCTTTTCTTTTGCACTAAATAAGTTAAGGTAACTTTTTAATTCCACTGTTAAATTTTAATCATATATTTTTCGTTATTTTCTTAAAATAGAGATAGCTTTGTTAGAATTTTGGTTTGACAGTTGTTGTTTTTCACTTTGAATATGTCACTTGTGTTGCCATCTAGCCTCCATTGTTTCATATGAGAAGTTAGATATGTAATTATTAATACTTCCCTGTCTTTTTTCTTTTGTCTCTTGCTGCTTTCAAAAATTTTCTCTGTTATCTTTCCACAGTTTGATTGATATGTCTTGGTTGTGGGCCTTTTTGTACTTTTCCTACTTGGGGTTCATTGAGCTTCTTGGATCTGTACATTTTTTTTTAAATCTTATCTGGGATTTTTTTTGTCATTACTTCTTCACTTATTCCTACTTGTCTCTCTCCTCTTCTTCTTGAACCCCAATTACATATGCATTGGTGTGCTTTGATATTGTCCTACAGATATTTGAGATTCTGTTCACTTTTCTTTAACACTTTTCTCTCTGTTCTTCTGGTTGGTAATTAATCTATTTTTCAAGTAAGTTGATTCTCTTATCTGTCATGGAAAATCTGCTGTTGAACACCTCTGAATTTCCATCAAGCTGCTTTGTATGGTTTGTATCTGTGTATTGAGATTCTCTTGAGTCATTGTTATCATATTTTCTTTTTACTCTTTAAACATGTTTCCTTTAGTTCTATGAACATATTTATAAAAGCTGATTTAAAGTCTTTGTCTGCTCAATCCAACACTTGCACCCACTCAGAAACTATTACTACTAACTTCTTTTTTCCCTAAATATGGTCACACTTTCCTGTTTCTTTTCTTGTCTTCGGTCTTGTATTTTTCATTGTTGAAAACTAGATTTGATGCATTATATACAAAATAATATATTGTAGCAAGTTTGGATTCTGATTTTTTTCGGTGTTGTGTGATTATCACTGGGTTTTATTTTTGTTTATTCTCAATTTTGGGGGGGGCGGTGGATTTTGGTGGGTTGCTTGGACTAAATCTGGAGAACCTTTCTCTTCTGTGGTATTCAGCCACTGATGACTTTCCTCGTTTTTGTTGTTGTTGTTTTCTAACTCTTATTTTTGTTGCTAAGTCTCACTCTATGGTTCAACTTCTGGGTCTGCACAGCTTAGCCATCGAGTTAGTGGTTAGAGGTTGAGCACATTACTTCAAATATAAGGCTTCCACCTCTGCCAATGAATCTGAGTATGGTTTGGAGAAAACATTAATGTTTAGGCAGTTTCAAGTTACCTCAGTTTTTCCTTTTCATATGGCTGTCTTGCATCTACTCTATGCGTTCACATAGCCACCCATTCATCCAGGGATGTGTGGAGAGCTTACAAACCCTGATTATGGTTCTTTCATTTCCAGAAACTCTCTTAAATTTCTGGGTTATAGTCCAGTCTGCCGCTTGACCAAACAGGGACTATAGCATTAGACTAGGATACCTGTGAGTTTTTCCTATTCATACTTGAGCATGAGTTTTCCACCATCTGCTCCCAATCAGTTCATCCCCTTTCTACAGTGAAGCTACTGGTTTTCATGGTCAGCTTTACCCTTTAAGAACTAAATCATGAACCAAGCTGGTGGCTGGATTGGAGCAGCCTATAGCAAGAATACCACACCCTTCCTCTATTCTTACTTGAATTTCAGCATTTTTTTGAACAAACACTTCACAATATATTGTTTGCCTTTAGTCAATTTCCAGAGCCCTGATATGACAGCTTATTGTCCATTTGTTTCTTGTAAGATTTACCTACCTCTTCATTTTGCCTTACCAAAAAGAACTCTAGAATATTATCAGAAGTGCATGGACATGCATTTTGGTGTGCATTAGATATGGACAAAGATTGTTCAAATGCCTACAGACGGCTCCTGGTTAGGATAAAATTTTTAATCAAATTAATTATTTTTAAATGATAAGAGATATATTTGTTTTTTACATTAGAAAATTAAATGATGCATTTCCCTTCCTGGGACAGGCTGTACATAGAGAAATATATTTAGAAATTTCAGTTGTTTTGGATCTCTGTATATATCAATCACACAAGGGAATCCCTTATATCTCTTTTTAGTCTTATCTAATTTTGTGTTCCCCAAACTGCAGCAACCACCTTATTCTTTAAAGATGAACTGCATAAATAACTTTGGCTCTGCTATAAATTAAATTTACTTTCATGAAATAAATATTTACCACCATTGAAGGCATTCTACCTACCTAGTTCACTGAAACCAATTCTCAAAGAAAAAATTCAAAAATATGTTGTGAAATATATACTTATATATATTTATTTATTGTATATATCATATAAATGTGATTGGAATAGTAGCATAGCATCTAATGTGTTGCTTACATTTGAGTGTATAATGCAAGGCATATTTTTTTAAAGTAAAAGTCAATATCATTATATTATCATCTTACGTATTCTCATCTTATATAAGTCAATAAAAGGCACTGGAGTGTGTTATTATCCATTTGAGGAGAAAGAGAAGATAGCTGAGATAATAAATCCACCTATCAGAAAAATACAAGAGGATCATTCTTTATATTCCTCTGAAACACATTTTGATAAGCAAAGAGGTAGAGATATCAAATCAAATTTGTCTGTAAAAAATAAAATCCATCTTAATTTTCTTAAGTTGGAGTGGTCCAATCTCTTGAATGTGACCTCTAAGTCACTAGACAAAATTGTGGGTGAGTAGAGACCTGTTCTATCTCAGGCTACTTAATAAAGGAATCAAAGCCAGAGAATTGGAATCTTTTGTCATAGTAAGACTATAATTATTGTAATGAAATCTGGCATTTATGTAGCTATGATCTAAATGATTTCTAACATGGATAATTGTGATAAGTATAGTTTGAATAACAATGAAGAGAAGGCCTATAACTTTGATGAATCTCTTCTTTACTCAGTTTTAAAAATGTAGCAGTAAAAAATTGGTTCCAAAAGGAATTGTAGATTAATCAAGTTTTCTCAAAATTGGCTAAAGATCAACTTGTCTCAAGTAATATTCATTTAAACAAAATCCAGTACAAGCAGAAAGGATCCTTGGGGCTTCTGTAGTGTAAGTTTACTCAATGGTTTATTAAAACATGTGTCTTGAATGTAAAATGGTGCAGCCACAGTGGATAGCAATATGGCAGTTCCTAAGATGTTAGATAAAGAGTTACTTACTATAGGGCCTGACAATTCCACTTCTAGGTATATTGTCAAAGAAAATAAAAACAGGGTCTCAAATGGATACTTGTACACCAACCCTTATAGCTACACCCTTCACAAACAGCCAAAACGTATCCATCAACAAATGAATGGATAAACAAAAGGGGGTGCCCACACACAGTGGAATATCGTATAGCCATTACAAAGAATGAAGTAAGTTATGCAACATGAAAGAACCTTGAAAACATGCTTTGCGTAATAAGCAAGGCACACAAGGACAAATATTATTTAACATCACTTATAAGAGATGTCTAGAAACATATTCACACAGATAGAAAATAAATTAGAGGTTGCCAAGGTTGTGGGTGGGAAGAGGGGAATGTAGTTTTAAAATTGTAGAAACAGAAAACATTTCTCTTTATAGGCCTTCCACTATCTTCAACATTTTGTAACTCTCTAATATATGTTTAAAGCATTCTTCAGTGATTTGTCTTAAGGCCTTAAAACTACCATTCAACTTTGACTCATTAATAATAAAAACACCATCTCTACTCACCCTACCATAATATTTTAAGAAATAAACGATGATAAGCATTAAAATGTAATGTTCATTAAAAGAAAGACATCCTTTGAATTTAAAATGTTGGTGATGGAAATGTATTTTTAAAAAGTGGAAATGAAAAATATAGTGTTCATATAAGGATATAGTTTAGCTATCTATTGATCATACTACTGGGGAACAATGACAAAATGTATCACTAAAATCCAAAGATCAGTCCGACTTTTATTTTAAACACATTTTTTCATATCTTTCCTAGAAGTCATTTTATAGAATTTCCTAAAAATAGAAAAACACACAACTAAAACATATGTAGTCTTGGGGGAGTAGGAACTCATATGTAGAAAGAAACTATCCCTCATAAAAGTAAATGGAGGCCCAGAATAAATGCATGATATATGATGCAGGTCTACTAACTTTCAGTTTCCTGGATTTTTAGTTATATTTCCAAGACAGTAACAGGAGGCATTGCAATCAATTAAGAAGCTATACTTGTTAAAATCATTAGAAAGTTGATTATAAAGAACCAAAGCATCGGACTTGAGTGGCACCTATTCCACCTTCACATATGGCTATTGCTTTTGTTCAGCCGGAGGAGGTAGATGCAAATGGGAGGGAGTAAGAAAGAGCCTTTCTGTGAAAAGTGTGCTCAATGATTCTTGACTATACTCAGACTTAATGAGTATTGTAGTCCCATTGACATGTAGAAAAACAGGAATAACTATTATCTTGGTTGCCTCTGGAAGTTGGAACTGGCCAAAGATCCCAGAAGGAGAGGCCTTTTCCTGCTAGCTATGAAAATCTCATTGTAGAGCATGCACTTGTCATCAGAGCAATGTTAGAATGTGTTGGGAAAAATAGCCTCTCTCCGGTTTAAAAAAAAAAACCTACAAACCAAGAGGTACATGGTGTTAATTGAAAAATATCCCCCTTGTGAAGTTAATCTTAGTCTGCAGCAAGATTTCATGTTATACCTCAAATGCAAAACATAGAACAACCTACAGTGGCTCCCATATGTTAGGGAACAAATAATTAGAAATCTTATGTTTGGAAAGGTGAGAACTACTGGGGGATGTGCTAGAAGTTTGTAGAATCAAAAACCAGACTATGTGGGCTAGCTAAGGGAACATCCCTTGGAGGTAAAAGAAGTACATTTATGAACAGAATTCATTGCTTGTGATTTTACAGCATTACATAAGACATCACCCATAGAGGACTGGATGGTTAAATATAGATTCTGGATTGATTTAAAGGACATAATGAAGTTTTTCAGTGTGGCTTGATGAGGGAGAGGGTTGGGACAAGGTGGAGGTGGGCCACTGTAACTTGAGGTAAAACCACAGTTAGCCATCTTCCTAGCATAGAACGCATCCCGTGCTCTGCTTACTCAGGTTACATAACATGTGGATGTGCTCTAATATGTTAGATGGTGTGGATGCTTACACTTATGTTTCTTCTAGAAAACAGGAAAAATAAGGGATGGATTAGTCAATTGTTGAGTATTCTAGTACTTTTTCTTTGCCCCCATTTTAAGTATTAGATAGCAGCTTACCCAAGCAGAGTTAAATAAACTCCAAACTCCCTACAGGTGACCTTCAAGAACTGTCACGAGCAAGATACTGTCCCTTTGCATCCATTCCTCGTGTACCCTCTTGCTGCCCTCAAGCTTCAGTAGTCTTTCAATTTCTCAAGTACCAAATGGGCTCTCTACCTCTGGGCCCTTACATGTGCCTTTCCTTATGCCTGGAAGTTTCTTTTCTTTGCCCTTCACTTAGCTACCTCCTTGTCAACCTCTGGATCTCTGCTATTATTTATTTGTTTAGTTGCTTGTTCCTTTTCTGTCTTGTTTCACACAATCATCTTAGGTTGCATTTCCCAGAAACAGGTTCTTATATGAATGGTACCCTAATAATCACTCTAGGTGATTACTCAGAAAGTACTCCCTGGAAAGAGGGAACCAGGAAGAAGATGGAGTCAGCAAGACCGGGAAGTCAGGCAGGGAGTAATTTCAGGTGAAGCTCCACAGACTTCAGTTCCACCCTCCTGAGCCCAATCCCACAGGGCACTCTGGAGCATAACTTTTGATGGTGTCTGTCCTGGCATCCCAGCAGCCACCTCAGAGCTGTATGGTGAGTGATTAGAAGCCTCTGGAGTGAGGAGCAGAGTTGTAAACTCCTGGCTAGATCTCCAGTTATGAGCCCAGAGCTCAGCACAGAGTAAAAACTTAATTACTGTGAGTGCTACCAATTGATGAACAAATAAATCTATCAGAGGAGAACCCCAAGGTAGATTTCATACTATTTTTGTTTTAGTAGAAGTAAAACCACTATCTGTTTGAGTAACAAGTAACCTTGAGAGCCTTCTCATCAAGAATCTTATGTGGCCTTGACATTGGATATTAAAGGACTGAAGGGATAGTCCCCTTATGTCCAATGCAAGAAGCTGAAACAGAATTCAGTCCTCCTCACCCACAGTCATCTTCTTAGAGGCTTTACAATAACATCTGCAAATCTTATTTGGGGGACTATGTGGTGAGCAACACATTTTCAACTGCTTCTAAGAAACTTTCAGCACCAGGTTGAAACACAAGAGCTGACTATGTTTATTACAAACATAAAACAAAGACAGACTCCATATAGGGAACAAAAAGAAAGCATGAATGAAGAATTTCTGAAGGGCACACCATTGATAGTTTATTTAAAAAGAAAGTATGCAGTCATTTTTGCAGGATAGACCTTACTGTGTGAGCTGCAAAGTGAGACGTGGAAGAAAATATAGAGCAACCTAAAGACAGTGGGTGCCAGGGGTCAGCATCCATTCTTTCCAAGAGCCCTGCCCTCCATTTGGACCCCGTGTTCTTAGCCTGGGATTCATGCCCTTCCCTGTCCTCTCCCCAGATCCTACCCTGTCCTCCATTCAGACCCCATGTCCTCACCCTGGCATCCATATCCTCTGCTCTCCTCAGTACAGTCCCTGCATCCTCAGCCAGAGCTTTTGGGAGTTTGAAACACGTTTACGCAGAAGCCAGACCCTAGACCATTTACATCAAAATACCTGAGGTGGGGCAGGGTATCAGTACTTTTTTAAAATCCCTGCAGGTGATTCTAATTTAAGAACGACTTATCTCAGGAGTTAGTCTGTGCTGTGATATGAAGGCCAACTAAAATTCACCATTTTTTTTTTTTTTGCATGGGCAGTTACTGGGAATCGAACCCGGGTCTCCAGCATGGCAGGCAAGAACTCTGCCTGCTGAGCCACCGTGGCCAGCCCACTATTCTTTTTATAGTATGAACTGCTTGGAATGGTCTGAATAAACATAGGAAGACCAGCTTCCCACAGTTCTTTTAGAGCTGGGCCCACAGCACCCCTCTCCACCTCTCAGAAGTTCCCAGTGCCCTAAGGAAACCATAGCCTGACAAGCCCTGCAAAGTAAAGCAAGACCAAACTCATCTGTTTGACTATGTTTAATGTAGTAATTCATGATTTATTTGACCCTTAATCTTTTATTTTCAAGGTATTATTCATTTGGACTTCCCAAACAAGTATATCACAGAATTGGTTGGGGATTGAATCATGTCCCCAACAAAAGGTATGTTCAGATCCCAATCTCTACTCTTGTTGGTGTGAACTCATTTGTAAATAGGAACTTTTGAAGATGTCACTTAGGCCAAAGTATGGCCCAGTTGAGTCAGATTTTGTTTTAACCTAGATTGCTAGAGTCCATTATAGGTAGGGTAAAAATCAGACAAAAAAGCCACAGAGAGTGGTCAGAAGCTAGAAATCAATGGAACTCCTAGGAAAGCAGAGAAGATACTGCCATGTGCATTGCCATGTAGAAAAGCCAAGAAATCCCAAAGATTGCCAGCCAATAATATGATACCAACACCAGAGGAAGCAAATTGGCTAGTCTCTGAAACCATCAGCCATTACACTTCTATTTTAAGCCAACCCATTGTGTGGCACTTGTTCCAGTAACCAGGAAACTAAGAGACTGACTTTGGGAAGCATTACTTGCCCAGTTGTTCCCCAGCAAAAGGGTACTATGTGGGATGTAGTTGAGTAGAAGCAAAGTCCTTGTTGACATTGGACAAGTCTCTCTGGAGATTGCCACTCATGAAGCCCCAGGAGCTAAATCAGAATCATGAGTTTGCACAGCCTCAGGAAGACTGCTGTCACCATCTTTGAACATGATGATGGAGAACCTGGTGGAGACCAAAAACAAGTGCACCATGGGAGGAAGATGGAGTCCAAGCTAAGAACAGAGAGCAAGTGGAGAGGCAAACAGTTTGTCATTTCCTCAATGTTTCCTGAATGGAAGTTTGATCAAAAGGTACAGTAACAAACAGAAAGCATGGGGAATGTCCTAGGGATTGTCTTGATAGAATGTGGCTGAGTGAATCTCACAGTGAAGGAATCATCCCTTATCCAAATGGCCTTCCTACAAAGTCAAATTTAATGTGCTCATGAATGACCTGGGATTTTGTCAAAATGAAGATCCAGGAGGTCTGGTACAGAGCCTAGAAGTCTGCATTTCAAATGTGCTGGTACTACTGGTCCAGAAGTATACTGTGAGTATTGAGGGCATAAGGTAGCCATAGCAAGGGAGCTCAAGAGATCTTGATTTACTTCAGGGACAACGATGGTAGGAGATAGACTTTTCAGAAAATGTTCCTCCCTAGAGCTTTTGGCCCAGGATAGCTCTGCAAACATTGGTATGACACATGTACCCACCTTCTACACTCACGGCTGCTATTTTATGGATGAAACACCCACATCCCAATGGCTCCACAATTCCTGGTAGGACATTATTCTTCTCTCCTCACCATCCTAGAGGCTCTGGATCCGTCTTGAAATGAGCCAAGAAATGGATCATCCAGTAGCAGTTCAACCCAAGTAAAGGAGAGAACAGCCTCCTGCCTCTTCTTTCTTTCCAGATCCTTTGCCCCTGAGGATCTAAACCTGGAAATGCCTCGTCTTCTCTTGGATCTGTCATATCTAACCCCATCTGGGTGCGATCTACCTCACTTACTCTTTTTCTCCAATCACACTGGGCCCTTTCTACAATGAAGTTGTGGGGCGGAGGGGAAAGAGCAGTGCTGTTTCACACTCAGCCACAGGGACGGTATCTAATGGGTAGGAAGGATTGAGGTTTTAGTTGTGTAATGGGGAATGAAACTCACTGCAGTCTGTCTCTGGGTTTCTAGAAACACAGCACTTGGTCCAGTTATGGAAGATACAGTGGAAATCTCAGTCAGCAGCTGCTGGATGCTTGCTGTATTATCTTTGCTTCAGGCTTGATCTGGGTTGGGGGGAGGGAAGGGGGATTAAATGTGCTCATAAAAAGGATTCACACAGCTCCCTCTTCTTTGTTAGCAGATTGGGAAATTTTATTTCAGCCAGAATTTTCCCTCTTGTCCTGTCTGTCCACTGTCTGCATGAGTAAGCTGAAAGCAGTGAAAATGTCAACTCCTAGGCTTCTGGGACCTCAGGAGGCAGTCTCTTTAGCAGGGCGGCTGCTGACTTGCCTGTTTAGTGTCCCTTCTTAACTCCTGGACTCACACTTGACAATACTATATGTTTTAGTTTCATTGGCCCCTCAAGCAAAAAATATGCGATGGGTTGCTTAAACAATGGGAATTTATTAGCTCATAGTTTTGAGGCTAATAGGAAATCCAAATCAATACTTCATCAAGGCAATGCTTTCTTCCTGAAGACTGGCATTCTGGGTCTGGCTGCTGACCATCCTTGGTTGTGGGCTCCTTTGTCACATGGCAGCAAACCCTGGCCCTTCCCTACTCTCCTGAGTTCCTTTGACCTTAAACTTCTTAATTTCCATGGCTTTCTCTCCAACTGTCTGAATCTTATTCCCGTTATAAAGTATTCAGTAATAGGAATGCGATCCATCCAATTGAGGTGTGCCACACTCTATTTAAGGCAACCTCATAAAAAAGTCCCACCTACAATGGTTTCACACCCACAGGAATGGATGAATTTAAGAATATGTTTTTTCTGGGAATACAGATTGCTCCAAACCACCATACCAGTCTTCAATCTTGGGACGATCAGAACCTAACATAAAGATGCTATGGGTTTGAGATAAGTTTGAAAGACGCAGCTGCAAATAAAGATGAGACAGTTATCGCCCTGTAAATCACTATGAATTCAAAAGGAGCAGTTGGGATTTTCAAATCATGATTGTTTAGTCTGCTAGCTGCCGGAATGCAATTTATCAGAAATAGAATGGCTTTTAAAAAGGGGAATTTAATAAGTTGCTAGTTTACAGTTCTAAGGCTGAGAAAACGTCCCAATTAAAACAAGTCTATAGAAATGTCCAATCTAAGGCATCCAGGGAATGATACCTTGGTTCAAGAAGGCCAGTGAAGTTCAGAGTCTCTCTCTCAAGTGAGAAGGTACATGGTGAATACAGTCAAGGTTTCTTTCTCATCTGGAAAGGCATGTGGCAAAAGCAGCATCATCTGCTAGCTTTCTCTCCTGGCTTTCCTTCACACAGCAACCCAGGAGGCGTTTTCCCTCTTCATTTCCAAAGGTTGCTGACTGGTGGACTCTCTGCTTCTCGTGGCTATGTTGTTCTGCTCTCTCCGAATCTCCCGCATTCTCCAAAATGTTTCCTCTTTTATAGGATTCCAGTAAACTAATCAAGTCCCACCCGAATGGGTGGAGTCACACCTCTATCCAATCAAGTTTAATACTCACTCTTGATTGAGTCACATCTCCAGGGAGATGATCTAATTACAGTTTCAAACATACAGTATTGAATAGGGATTAGAACAAACAGCTGCCTTTACAAAATGGGATTAGGATTAAAACATGGCTTTTCTCGGGTACATTCATCCTTTCAAACCAGCACAATGATAAATAAAATATTCCTGTGTTTCTTGAACACTCATAATGTGCTATCAGAAGTCAAAAAACAAAGATAGGGTGGTGTGACGGTGGCTCAGTGGCAGAGGTCTCACCTGCCATGCTGGAGACCCAGGTTCGAATCCCAGTGCCTGCCCATGCAAAAAATAAATAAAATAAAAAAATAAAATAAAAATAAAGAAGACAAAGTTACCTTTAGCATTTGATATACCTCTTAGGGCAAGAATCTCCACTCTAAGGACAGAAAAGGCAGGCAGAGATTACATTCCCCTGCACTCTTCCTTCCAAAGGTTCACTCCAGCATAAACCTGTTGGGTGGACCAGTGCAGTGGGGCTGGATCCATGGTTCCAGTTGTTCCTTAAGACATTTTGTTAGCCTCCAAGACCTTGTTGATAAATAGGGTTTCTCTGAGATGGTGTAGGTGTAACTCCATAAAATAATTCTGAAGTCTGAAAGACTGCGGGACACGGCAGGTTTATCTCCTAAATTAAAAAAGAATATCTGCCAGCTCATCACCTAACCTACTTAGTGAAACTGCCCTGCCCTGTGTCAGGAGACCGAAGGGCTGCAAAATTTAACCTATTGAATGTTAAAATGAGCACCTGTTGTATCAGAAATATAAACTAGAAAAATTATTATTGAGGGAATCCTCTCCTTACTCTCAGCTATAGTCGGACCACATAAGGAGAATTGCTTTCTGGGGCAAAAAGGCAAGAGGAAAATATTCAGTAATCAGGAAGTCTATGCCAGGATGAGTGATTGACTGGTATGTTTTATTTTCTTTCCCACCTAGTATCTAACCAGCCTATTGGGAAGATGCCCTCATCCCTACTTTACAAAGAGGTTCTAGCCAGTGGTTTTCCATCTTGGCTGCATATTAGAATCATATGTAAAACTTATAATCACTTATAAAATCCCTGATGCCCAGAGCATCTGGAGTCTTGAAGCCACTAAGGGAATCCCTGGGGACAGATCAGATGGAGGCCACAGGAGACAGGCTTAACATGAAGGGAAGAGAAGACCAAATTTTAACTCCAAATTTCCTGCTTTTTCTTTTCAGTCACAATGACTAACCTGTATCTTAAGGTCATGTTGATACAAATTCTCTAAATCAGAAGCAGAGCCTCCAGTTTTCTATTAAGAATCATTTTTTGTGTTACTTCAGAAAAGTCTAAACCAATATTGAATGCCAGTTAATGACATGCACACTGAAATGCTTAGAGGGAGTGTACTGATTCCTGCAGCTTACTTTGAAATTCAGCAGAAAAATAAGACGGACTGAGGGACATATGGGAAGGATGAGCAGATGGGTAAATGTGTGATAAAGCCAGTACAGCAAAAATGCTAATAGTAGAGTTGCAGAGATGATATGGGAGCATTCGCTATAGAATTCTTTTAATTACTCTGTATGTTTATTAATTTGAAATTCATATTGGTGACAGGAATAAGTAAGGCACTCTCTTCGCACCATTTATTGACCAATACATTTTTTTATTTTATCGAGTTATATATTCACATACTATAAAATCATACAAAGTGCACAATCAGTGGTTCATGCTATCATAGAGGTGTGCATTTATCACAGTCGATTTTTGGACATTTTTGTAAAAATAAAAAAGTAAAAATAAAAGTGAAAGTAAAGAGGAACACCCCAAACATCCCATACCTTCATACACACACTATTGTTTATTTATTTTTTGTCTTTTTATTCTTACTCATTCTTTTACCCCTGAGAATTCTTACACCTCTGGGAATCATGTCCCACATAGAGGGGAGAGCAATGAGTTCACCTGCAGAGTTGGCTTAGAGAGAGAGGAAGCATCTGAACAATAAAAGAGGTTCCCTAGGGGGACTCTTAAACATAATCATAAGTAGGCTTAAATTCTGCTTTGCAGGAATAAGTTTCACAGGGGCAAGCTCCAAGATTAAGAGTCTAACGCATCAAATTGGCATTTCCCTAATAGCCAGTGAGATTGAGCATCTTTTCATATGTTTTTGATCCATTTGTATTTCCTCTTCTGGAAAGTGTTTGTCCGTATCTTTTGCCCATCTTTCAATTGGGTTGTTTGTCTTTTTGTTGTTGAGTTGAAGAATCACTTTATATCTTCTGGATTAAACCCTTATCTGATATGTGGGTTCCAAATATGTGTAGGCTGCCTTTTTACCTTTTACTTTTCTGACAAAGTCCTTTAATGCACAAATGTGTTTAATTTTGAGGAGATCCGATTTATCTATTTCTTTTCTTCATTGCTCATACTTTGGGTGTAAGGTCTAGGAAACCACTTCCTATCACAAGATCTTTAAGATATCTCCCTACAATTTCTTCTAAAAGTTTTATGGTCTTAGCCCTAAACTTTAGGTCTTTGATCCATTTTGAGTTCATTTTTGTATAAGGTATAAGGTATGGATACTCTCATTCTTTTGGATATGGGTATTCAGTTCTCCAAACAGCGTATATTGAAGAGGCTGCTTTGTCTCAGTTGAGTTGGCTTAGCTGCTTTATCAAAGAGCAATTGTCCATAAATGAGAGGGTCTATTTCTGCATACTGTTCAATTCCATTGGTCAGTACATCAAACTTTATGCCAGTACCATGTTGTTTTGACCACAGTAGCTTTGTAATATGCTTTAAAGTCAGATGGTGTGAGAACTCCCACTTAATTTTTCTTTCTCAATACATTCGTAGCTATTCAGGGCACCCTGCCCTTCCAAATAAATTTGGCTATTGGTTTTTCTACTTCTGCAAAGTATGTTATTTCTTATAGTTTTCTATGTATAGGTCTTTTGTGGCCTTAGTTAACTTTATTCCTAAATATTTTATTCCTTGGGTTGCTATTATAAATAGAATTATTGTCTTGATTTCCTCCTCAGAATGCTCATTACAAGTGTATAGAAAAACTACTGAAGGGGCAGGGTGGTGTCGATCACGTACCTGCCAATTCACTGAACTCATTTATTAACTAGTAGCTTTGCTGTAGATTTTTCAGGATTTTGGACATATAGTATCATGTCATCTGCAAACAGTCCAAGTTTTACTTCTTCCTTTCCAATTTGGATGCCTTTTAATTCTTTTTCTGGTCTAATTGCTCTGGCTGGAACTTCTAGCACGATGTTGAATAAAAATGGTGATAGTGGGCATCCTTGTCTTATTCCTGATCTTGGAAGGAAAACTTTCTGTCTTTCCCCATTGAATATGATGTTAGCTTTAGGTTTTTCATATATTCCCTTTATCATGTTGTAGAAATTTCCTTCCATTCCTTCTATTCCTATCCCGTGTTTTCATCAAGAAAGGACACTGAATTTTCTCAAATGCCTTTTCTGCATCACTTGAGATGGCCATGTGTTTTTTTTTTTAATTTATTGATGTAGTGTATTACATTAACTGATTTTCTTGTGTTGAACAAGTCTTGCATACCTGGAATAAATCCCACTCGTTTGTGGTGTAAATTCTTTTAATGTGCTACTGGATTTGATTTGAGAGCATCTTGGTGAGGATTTTTGCATTTACATTCATTAAATTTTCTTTGGTATTAGGATGATGTTGGCTTCATAGAATGAGTTAGGTAGTTTTCCCTCCTCTTCAATTTGCTTGAAGAATTTGAGCAGGATTGGTACTAATTCTTTCTTTAATGTTTGGTAGAATTCACGGATGAAGCCAGCTGGTCCAGGACTTTTCTTTTAACCCTAACCTTAACCCTTTTCTGTCTTTTCCTATTTGCCTGTAGTGCTTGCTCCCTAAAGGGAGCCAGTCTCTTAGTCACAAACTCTCTCAGTGACTATTTGTTTGAAAATATTTTAAACTCGCCTTCATTTTGGAAGAACAGTTTTGCCATACATAGAATCCTTGTTGGCAGTTTTTCTCCTTCAGAATCTTAAATATATCTTACCATTGCCTTCTCTCCTCCATGGTTTCTGCTGAGAAATCTGCACATGGTCTTATTGAACTTCCTTTGTATGAGATGGATTGCTTTCCTCTTGTTGCTTTTAGAATTCTCGCTTTGTCTTTGACGTTTGACAATCTGATTAGTAAGTGTCTTGAAGTAGGTCTATGTGCATCTATTCTGTTTGGGATACATTGTGCTTCTTGAATCTGGAATTTTATGTCTTTCATAATAGATGGAAACTTTTCAGTGAAAATTTCCTGCACTATTTTTTCTGTCCCATTTCCCTTTTCTTCTCATTTTGGGACACCCATAACATGTATATTTATGCACTTCATGATGTCATTTAATTCCCTGAGACTCTGCTCATATATTTTCATTCTTTTTCCTATCTGTTCTTTTGTGTGTAGGATTTTAGATGTCTGTCATCTAGTTCACTAGTCCTTTTTTCTGCCTCTTCAAATCTGCTTTTGTAGGTTTTATTTTTTCATCTCTTCTATTGTGTCTTTCATCCCATAAGTTCTGTCATTTGTTTTTCCATGTTTTCAAGTTCTTCTTTATGGTTCCCCAATGTCTTCTTTATGTTCTTCAGCTCCTTTGCCAATCTTCCCTCAAATCATTGGTTTTATTTTTTGTTTGATTTAGCATGTTTTTTTAAGCATGTATGATTGAACATTCATTAGTCACTTCAAATCCTGTATCTCATTTGAAGTGTTAGTTTGCTCCTTTGACTGGGCCATATCTTCATTTTTCCTATTGACTCATAATTTTTTGTTAGCATCTCAGCATCTGATTTCCTTGATCAGTTTATTCTGGAGGTCATTTTCACTTTTTTTTAGGTTTAAGGTTTTCTTGTTGGTTGGTTTTGTACTCTGTTTGTTTTATGGCATTCAGTTTAACTTATTCTAGACCACCAGCATAGCTTCTATTTAACTAACTGTTCAGAATTTTTCAGCTCTTGTTTTTCTCATTTTTGCTCTATCTATATGGAACCTTTTATTGAAGATATGATTGATCTCAATCAAATTTTCCTAGACAAAGCAGGACCAGGTCTCTGGAGGAAGGTGTGATCAGCATGTAATTTCTTTGAAGATGAGACCCACAGGCTGTCTGACTTTCTTGCGGAGCCTGTGGTCTCTGTGCTTTTCCTGTTCTGCACAGCATATGGTGCTTGTCAGCCCACAGTTCCCAAATGACATTTGATTCTCAACCTATCCCTACCAGGAACATGGTTGAGCCGGAGGCCGAGGTGGAAGATAAGCTTAAACTGTTTCAGATTCCCAACCCTTGGGGTCTAACTTCATTAAAAGAGGGTTGGCACTTGAGCTGAGCCATGCCCCCACTTTCTCTGGAAAGATACGCCCTTTAGTGAATTACTTGACTTGTTAACTTTTAACTCTGCCCTTGCCTGGGTCAGGGCAGAGAATGCCTGAGGCTTTCTCTAATGAGCTACTTAAAATACTTTTAAAGAAGAAAAAAAGGAAAAGAAAAGAGAGAGAAAAAATAAAATAAAATTCCTTTTTAGAGCCAGTCCTCAGCCCACAAGGTTTGCAGTCATGAGCCAGAATTGATTCTCAGCTCTATAAAGGGGCACAGCCCTTTTCCAGTATTCTGAGCTTGGCCAACTCCAGAACCTTCATTTTTTTTTCCCAGTAGCCCCTTCTCTGTTCTTCCAGGAGAGAGAGACCTCAGGGTTACTTTCCTGCTCTCTCTGGTTTTATCTGTGCTCAGACTGTATACAGCAGACCAAATTTGTTAATTAAGACCACGATTGGAGCTTGGATGATCTAGGTTCCCTTGCTTCTAGGATAGACTGCTTCATTTCCCTAGCAAGTGTCTCCCACAGCCTGACTTGCCCGTGGGGGAGGGGTGCCAACGTCCAAGTTGGGGGCTTTACTCACAATTCTGCGATGTGGTTTTGGCCCTTCCACCCAGTCCAGACTGCTATACAATGTGTGTCCATTAGTGGATGACCCCCAAACAGTTGTTCCAGAAAGTTCCTGGGTTTTTACTAGCTGCTCTAGAGGAGTAGCTAAATTCCACACCTTCCCATGCCACCATCTTGCCCTGCCTCAACTTGACCAATCCATTTTTAACCTATGGTTTTAAAATTATCATATACTAATTTCAAAGTTTAGATTTTATGTAGACAGGTATATGTATTTTTCTACTTGAGTTAATTTACATGAGCAAATGTGTAGTAACATTGCTTTGCAAAAGAGATAAACCATTACATCTAAATATAATATGTAAAAGTATAAAACTTTTAGAAGAAAACAGAAAATCTTTGTAACATAGAGTTAAGCAAAGAGTTTTAAAATATGAATCCATGAAGAGAAAAATGGGTAAATTTGACTTCTTCAAAATTAAAAGCATTTCCTCTACAAAAGACACTGTTAAGAATGAACAAACAAGCTGCAGACTGAGAGAAAAATATTTGCAAATCACATGACTGCTAAAGATTTATATCCAAAACATGTAATGGACTTTCTATACTCAAAAATGAGAAACCAAACAATCCAATTTAAAAATGCAAAAAATTTTGGACTTCACCAAAGATGTGTTAATGGCAAACAAAGGCACAAAATGATGTTCTACATTATTAAGCATGAGGAAAATGCAAATTAAAGCCATAATGAGATATCACCACACCTGTTAGAATGGCCCAAATCCAAAAACTGACAATACCAAATGTTGACAAGGATGCAAAACAACTAGAACTCACATTGCTTGTGGTAATGCAAAATGGTACAGCCACTCTGGCAAATAGTATGGTGGCTTCTTTTAAAGTAAAGCAAACTCTTACCTTATGACCCAGCAATCCTACTTGCGGCCATTTACTCTAAAGAAATGAAAACTTTGTTCATGCAGAAACTTGTACATGATTTTTCAGAGTTGCTTTATTTGTAATAACTAAAAACTGGAAATACGACAAATGTCCTTCAGTGGATGAATGGATAAACAAACCATGTTACCTCCTTGCCATGGAATACTACTCAGGAATAAAAAGGAACAAACTATTGATATGCCCAACAGCCTGGAAGAATCCCATGGGTGTTATGCTGAATGGAAAAGGTCTGTCTCAATTATTATATGACATTCTCAAAAAAAAAGGCAAAACTTTAAGAACAGAAAACAGATCAGTGGCTGCTAAGGCTGAGGACGGGAGAAAGGGCAGAACAAAAGGACCATACCAGGGAGATTTGGAGACAATGGAGCATTCTCTCATTCTGATTTTGTACTGGTTTTTGAATCCATGCAGGCAATGCTATCCATGGAACTATTCATCATAAGCAAAAAAGTGAAAATCTGGGCATGGAAAAACTGGTGAAACTCAAGTAGGGCTGTAATCTAGTCAGTAGCATTGTGCAAATTCCAATAGCCTAGTTTAAATCATTGCGCTGTGGCTATATGAGAGGTGGGGTGAGGGTACCCTGGAACTCTGTGTTCTTTCTTCACAATTTCTACAGGAACTCAGTGCTATTTTGAAATTTTTACGAATCTTTAGAAGTTTTTTCAAAATATATAGATATATATAAATGTGTGGTATCTTTTTATGTATATTTGGTCCTCTTTAAAGAATGTTAATATTCTTTCTGGAGAATTCAAACTGTAACCAAAAGTGAAACTTAAATATATGATTTTCTTCAAATAGAACAGAAAATTTCAGAACAGTGAAGAAATATAAGAAATTACTGATTTTTTTAATGGCTCATAGGGCTTCAAAACACCTGATTGACTAGAACACCCCAGCCCATTGATTGTCTGTATGCAAAGGTTTATTGTAATTGGATTTTACACTGAGACAACCCTTGGTTTAGAAAATATTCTGATTAGTATGCATGGGGGTGATTGAAAGGGGTTGTATAGACCTATGTGTCCCACTGATTAATATTAGAAATATAAATACGTTCTTTCAAGAACTACTTCAAAGGTATGATTCATGTACAAAGAGTGTTTAAGTCCAGGGTACGGGGGTAACTGCTATTGCATGCTATGGGCTATGTTTAACAGGAAAACATCATAGCAACAGTAGGGGTAAATAATGCGGGAAGGGACAAGTGTTAAGGGGAGGTTTAGATTTTCTGTTGCCAAAGGTGTGTTTATTGATTATCTTTCTCTTGGGAACAATGAAATTATCTGAAATTGGGAGTGTTGATGGACTGCGGACTTTGGGCATTATACATGATGCCTAATGAAAGCAGGTGGCTGAAGAGTGCACTGACTGAGAAGTAGATTGGTGAACAATGGTGTATACATATGACTGAATATTATGCTGCTACAAAAAAGGAACAATGTCATGAGGCATGAAATGATGTGAATGAATGTGTGGGACGTCTGGTGAGGCAAAATAAGCCAGAAACGAAAGAACAATTATAGTATGGTCTCCTTCAGAAAATGCTTATTAGAAAACAGGGGCCTAGATTGGGCTTTTATAGCAGACACATTTAACCCAGAGTGGTAAATATTATTTCTGGATTTTGAGATGCTGTTTTATATATCAGTAACCTGGTATCTAGAGATAAGAACGAAGCTGATCAGGTTGAGATTAAGGTAATTCAGAACACAGGGGTAAAGAAGACATTGTCCATGTTTCAGAACTGCACCTACTCTTTGAAACCAAAGGAAGAACGGTTTATTTTGCTCAGAACCTAAATTTTCTGTAACACATAATCTAACTCAACCTGTCTGGATAGCTGATTTGAACAATTGAAACACATGGAGCCCAGAATAAGAATGATGTCCTTTAATCCTGCATAGCTTAAGTAATGACTGGATACACCCTAGAATATATTAAGCAGATAATCATAAAGTATTGGCAAAGTCCCTTGAGGGATGGGAGAAAAAATACGGAACTATTAAACTTTATCATCAGGGAATCCCTTGATACTGTGTCAAACATTAGGGACATCTAAATCAATAGGCCAAGCCCTTAATCTTGAGGCTTTCGGGAAGCTTATGTAGGTAGCAAAGAAGTTTAGCGTACCTATAGCTATGCCTAAGAGTTACTTCTGGATGTCCTCTTTTGTTGCCCAGATGTGGCCTCACCCTCTCTAAGCCCAACTCTATAAGTGATGTCATTGCCCTCCCCACTACATGGAACATGACATCTGGGAGTGAAAGTCTCCCTGGTGGCATGGGAGATGACTTCCAGGGATGAGTCCGACCCTGGCACCGTGAGATCAACAATTACATCCTGACCAAAACTGAAGAAAAGAAATGTAACTAATAAAGTGTCAGTAGCTGTTCTAGTTTGCTAGCTGCTGGAATGCAATATACCAGAGACGGAATGGCTTTTAACAAGGAGAATTTAATGAGTTGCTAGTTTACAGTTCTAAGGCCGAGAAAATGTCCCAATTAGAACAAGTCTATAGAAATGTCCAATCAAAGGCATCCAGGGAAAGATACCTTGGTTCAAGAAGGCCGATGAAATTCAGGGTTTCTCTCTCAAATGAGAAGGCACATGGCAAACACAGTCAGGGCTTCTCTCTCAGCTGGAAGGGCACATGGCGAACATGGCGCCATCATCTGCTAGCTTTCTCTCCTAGCTTCCGGTTTCATGAAGCTCCCTGGGAGGCGTTTTCCTTCTTCATCTCCAAAGGTCGCTGGCTGGTGTACTCTCTGCTTTGTGGTGCTGCTCTCTCTGAATCTCTCATTCTCCAAAATATTTCCTCTTTTATAGGACTTCAGAAACTAATCAAGACCCATCCAAATGGGTGGAGACATGTCGTCCCTTAATCCAGTTTAACAACCACTCTTGACTAAATCACATCAACCAGGGAGATGATCTCATTACAGTTTCAAATATACAGTATTGAATAAGGATTATTCTACTTTTAAGAAATGGGATTTATATCAAAACATGGCTTTTCTTAGGGGGCATATATCCTTTCAAACCAGCATAGTAGCTGAGAGAGTTCAAATAGAGTCAAGAGGCGGTGGTAGCTCTTACACAAACTTCAGTTAGACATTGCCACCTATCACAACTTGCCAAACCCCAACCAAACCATTCCAGCCAATCCTAAAGAACACCTAGGGCAATATACAAGATTCTACAAAGGTCCCATGCACCAGGTAACTTTCCAGAAACCTGCAAACTCCAGATGGGTCCCTGGACCAGATAAGTCCTGAAACCTAGAAGGCCCAGCCTCTCCAGAACATCAGCTAGTTCCATCTCCCTAACTCATATTATTGACAGCCCCTTCCAACATGGAAAAGTTAGAATGAGCATAACCCAAATACCCATAAAGAGTGGGATGGAAAGATCAAAGGTGATGGTGGAGTTATACAGAAAAGGTCAGGTTTAACAAATGAATAGGATTGCTGAATCATTAAATTGATATTTCTTTTAATCTCTAGTATCTTAGAACAGTTAGAAGTAAAAATCTAAAATTGTGGAATTGTAACCCATACCAAACTCTGGAATCTGTTCTACAATTAATTATTATGCTGTGCTTTGAAATTTATTGCTTTCTTATAAATACGTTATTTTTCACAAAAAAGAAAAAAAAAGTCAATTGTGATGATGAAAAAAAATATTTATCCCTTCTAACCTCCTATATTCTGGAGCAGCTAGAAGGAAAAATCTGAGATGGTGGTATGGTAGCCTATGACACATTCTGGGATCTGTCCTATAACTACTTGTTGAATAGTGTTTTGAAAACTATTGCTTTTTTTCCTTCTTGTTTGTATATATGTTATATTATACAATAATAAAAAAGTTTAAAATGTATATATATACATGGGGGAGCCCAAACAAACTGTAGATACCTCCAGACATGTGAGTCAGGAGTGAGGCCCTAGGAGACGTGGGGCCTGGGGTCTCTGTGATGCTCCCCAACCTCCAAAACAGCTGGTGGAGTCTTGGCTGGCTGGACCAGGTCCATCACTTTGGCTGAGGCAAGTATTGCCTCAAGGTTTCAGGGACACAGAGGATGCTTAGTTGTTGTTACTGGAGCAAAACCAAATTTTTTGCCTTTAGAAATACATATTAACTGCGGAATTTGTTGTTTCTGTTAGTTGGATTGCCTGATTAATGGAGAGTTGATAAACCATAAATCACTGAATTCCCAGATTTTAAGAATTAAGATAGCATCTCAGATACATTTGACCTTTATCCACACTGCACCTATTGCATCTTTTTGCAATCACTCAGGACATTGATTTGGGGATGATGGTGACTCAAACAGATATTTGCACACTGAGGTTCATTTCCGTGAAGGGCCGCTTGTATCTGCTTCACGGATGTCTTGATTCGTGATGAGAGAGAGTTGATCTGTTAAGTTCACACTCCAGAGATCTCATTCTGGAAAGGGGTTGGGGCAGACGCACTATTGCTTTGCTCCTGTCACAGCTGACGCTGGGCCCCAGGTTTTCACTTCACCATCAGTTGGCCGTCACTGAGCACAGTGCAGATGGGGATGTGGTGACAGATATGAAATTGGAATTCTTTCTAGGACATAATGTCCACCCACACGGTGTTCAAAGAGACTAGCTATTGCCCCAGTCCTTAGGGCACCCCATCTCGCTTGTTAGGGCTGGTGACTGCCTGCTGCCCCTCCCCAGTACTCCAGGCCCACAACCCCTTCCTCATCTCTCTGTTCTTCTTCCCTTCCATCTCCCCTTCCAACGCTCCATTACGATTTCCCTCAAGATCTCTAGTTCCCACTTCTTTTGGGAAAGCAACGCCCACTCTCCACCCAGCCCACCTTTGCCCATTCAAACACAGCATCATGCTCAGCAGGTGGTCTCCTTAAAGAGTCCAAAGAAGGCAAGTTCCAATTTTGTTTTGTGTTTTACATTTTCTTCATTACAGAAGTTGTGGGTTAATAGAAAAATCACTTATTAACACTTTGCATTACTGTAGTACCTTTGTTACAATTGATGAAACAATATTATTATAATTATCCTATTAACTGTTGTTCATAGTTTACAGTGGGATTCTTTGCACATTAAGCATTAACTCTCCATTCTCTACCCCATCCCAGCTCCTGGTAACCTGTATTCTAGTTTCTGACTCTGTGAATTTACACATTCTAATTGTTTCGTATAAGTGAGATCATATAATATTTTGTCCTTTTTTATCTGGCTTATTTCACTCACACGATATCTTTAAGGTTCATCCATGCTGTAGCATGTATTATAACTTCATTTTCTTTTGACAGCTGAAAAATAGTCTATCGTGTGTCTATGCCATGTTTTATCCATTGGTTTCATGGACATTTGGGTTGCTTCCATCTTTTGGCAAATGTGAACTGAAAACTGGTGACTCAACCAGATATTTGCACATTGAGGTTCATAGCAGCATTATTTGCAAATTCAAGTTCAGAGCAGATTTTATCATTTTTTTCTCTGCTTCCATCACACCAGTGTATGAAATAGCCTCTATCTGCAAGAAAATTATGTAGCCAAAAGAATTTGCGAAAAATGGAAGGCAGTGGGTATTTCAAAGAAAGTATGGTTTCTCATATCTGGAGCTAATGACCCCCCACATCTCTGTACATCTTTGCCTCCTGTAAGTAATCAGTGTATGTGCTTCACACAGTGGGTCTGCAGTAAGCATGTGTGGTTTTGAAGTGATCTGACCCCGAGTAAGGCAGAAGCCATTGGCCTTGAGGTTTTGGGCAGTCTCATAAAGGTGATTTTCACTGAGTCTTCCACGACCAGGTTGCACAGCAGCAAAGAACCTGGGGACTGCTGATGATGCAGACCTGGAGAAAAGGTCCCAGGGCTGGCCCTGTAACAACCTCATGCCTTAAAACCCAGACATTACGCCTGGCCAACATGGCTTATTAAAGCTACTTCCCTTGGTGGCTGTAGAAGTGCCTCCCATTGTTGAGGTCTGGGGGTGTAAAGGCAGTGAACCCAAGCTTCCACAGTCTCTAATGTAGACAAGATAGCTGGCTTCACACCAGTTGCCAACACTGCAGGACACTGGATCGTCCTCTGATGGGTACCAGGAGACACAGGAGCCAGGCCCATTTGCCTGCATCCCTGCCGTGCTTCTGTCCTTGTAGTGCCCGTCCACTGCTTTGGGAGTCACCCCATGGAGGACAGCCTTGGACCTGGTCAAGTTCTCCTTCTCATTCATTTATAAACTCACCCTAACATCGTTGGAGAGCATAAGGAAGGCACTCTAGGTGGAAAGATAAGTGGGCAGTAGGGCCCACTGTGGAATATACATGGGCATTGTTATGCCAGTCCACATGAAGCCAAATCCAGCTGGCTATGCCAGTGCATTCAGGGCCATTCTGAACCCTCACTGCCTCCAGTGGAGCTGTCCATGTTGTCAGTTCTTGACTGTGTTGGCTAAAGCCACAAAATGAATTCTTCATTTATTCAGCAAATATTCATTTAGTGTCAACTATGTGCCAGGCACTGATCTGGACTCTGAGGATACAGCTGTGAGTGAAATGTGCACTCTGGTGTTTTGAGGAAGAGGCAGATGAAGGGCAAACCAGTGCTGTCTGAAAGGCAAAGGGAGAACATCACACAGGGAAGGAGAAAGATGATGTTGGGGATGTGGGGGGCAGTGATTAAAGTTTTTAAAGGAAGGTCTGATTAGAGGTGGCATTTGACAAAACCCTGAACAAGGTGAAGAAGCAAGCTATGTGAGCATCTGGGGAAGAAAGTTCAGGCAGGGGGACCAGCAAGTGCAAAGGCCTGAGGTAGGAGCAAGCCTGGTATGTGTGAGGAACAACGAAGAGCTGTTCTTCCCCTGTGACTGAAAGAGTGTGGTCAAAGTAAATAGGGCTCAGGTCATATGAGACAGCAAGCCCAACAGAACTTTCTGGAATGTGGGAGATGTTCTATGTCTGCTCCATCCAATAGAACAGGCACTAGCCACCCGGGGCTGAGCACTTGAAATTCTAAGTGTGGCCAAGGAACTAATGTTTCATTGTAGTGCCAGTTGCAGGTGTCTGCTGTGCTCATTAAAGAAGATGTGGGCACCAGGGGTGCTCTGAGGCCTCTAGAGGGAAGCAAGGGTCTAACTTGCTTAGAACAACCTCACTCTGGCTTCATGTTGAGCCCTGAAGATCAAGGCCATGGGAAGAGGTGCAGAAACCTGAGTTACTGCTCCTCCAGTTGCTTGCTGAGCAGTGGACCCCTGGTCAAGAGGTCTCCTTGTCTTTAGGAAAACGACACGAATCTCTTGAACCAAGGGGGCCTATGAGAGAATGGAGAGACTGTGCACAGAAGCCTCCAGACCTGTTATCATATGCATCACTTTGTAACTTTCATTGCCAGATGATCCTCGCTCATCGTAGAAAAATAAATTGAAACACAGGAAAGCAAAAAGAAAGAAAAGTCACTGAAATACCCACTATCCCAAAGCATCTAATTTCTTACATTCTGGAGTATGCTTGCAAGAGTGTCTTGTATGATATATTCCACTTTCTACCCAGCTTTTCATTTAGTTATTATGAACTTATTTCCAGGACAACAAATTATACAGAGTCTTGGAAAATGATGGCATCACTAGCAATAAATTCTGTGGCGTCTCTTTTCTCAGTAGAAGCAGCCGTCCCACCACAGTGAGGAGGTTAACCCTGCTTTGCTGGACAAACAGTTGATAGAATTCTGAGGTGGTTGACTTGCCAGACCCTGCTTAGGACCCACCCCCACAACCCTCTTTGCTTCCAGACCTGTAACAAGACTGAAGTCCCAAAAGTGCCCAAAAGGTAACATGCAAAGTTTAACCCATGAGGAGGTGCACCACACTCCAAAAAAAACTGCATGAATTTTCCAATTTATATAGACAGAAATCAAGGGAATATGTATGGGAGTGGACATAAAGGATGCTGGATAATGGTGGAAGGAATATAATGTTGGATTTCAGGCTGAATTCATTAATATGGCCCCAGAAAGCAGAGATTCTGGATTTTATGGCATAGTTCAAGGAATTAGAAAGCATTCACAGTATATTTGCCCTTCAGGGATGTCCCAGAAAGGGACTGTGGTGCTGTAGCTGTCCACTTTGAGGTAGTACCTATATATTGTACAAAACTGTTTGTAGACCCAGACCAAGTTTTCTCAGCATCAGTCAACTGATCATAGGAAACTCCCCAAGAGGCCATGACTATGGAAGGAAAGAAAAGGGAATGTGGCAATAGTGGGGCTCATGGGCATTTGGACCACTTCCCCATGTAACTTACTTGTGCCTTCAGGGGTTGCTTGAGCCCAATATCTTATAAGCTGTTTTTATTTGAAGATGAAGTACAGTTGTGAATGCCCAAATTTATAGGTTGGTATATCAGACGACACTCAGTTCAGGATGGGCAACTCAGGTCTCAAGACAATTTGGTGGGCCATGGTTAACCGTTCAGTCTCTACTAGGGCCCAGTAGCAGGCTAAAAATTGTTTCTCAAAAGGAAACTAGTCATCTGCAGAGGATTACAAGGCTTTGCTCCAAAATCCTAAGGGGCTGCATTATTACTCTCCTACATGGGGCCTGCTAAAGGCTCCAGATAGCATCTCTATCTGCTACTGACACTTCCAGCATCTCTCGGATCTGCTGGATCATTTCACCCAAGTTGCAGAGAAGTTTGCACAGTAACCTGGACCTGTCACAGATCCTTTTCTTGTTCCAATCCCCACAGACAACTAGCAGCTTTTCTGGTCACTTGGTAAATGAGCCAAAGTAGCACACCCAAATGAGGAGCATGTCTCTAAAGTCCAAAGAGGCCAACTAGGCATTGTGCCTCTTTTTTTGGTCACAGGAAGGACCAGATGCAACAGCTTATCTTTCACCTTAGGAGGGATATCTTGACATGTCCCACACCACTGGACACCTAGAAATTTAACTAACATGGAAGGTCCCTGAGTTTTTGTTGACTTATCTCCCAGTCTCTGACACACAAATGCCTTACAAATAAGTCTAGAGTAGTTTTCACTTTTTGTTCACTAGGTCCAGGTAACATGACATCATCAGTGTAATGGATCAGTATGATGATTAAGGTCCCTGTGAACAAGATTATGATATAGAGTAGAAGAGTTCGTATCCCCCTGAGAAAGGACAGTGAAGGTATATTGCTGGCCTTTCCAGCTGAAAGCAAAGTGCTTCTGGTGGTCTTTATTGACAAGTGTCAAGAAAAAAGCATTTGACAGGTTAATAGTTAGTTACATTCCAGGTACCAGAGGATGTGTTAATTACTCAAGCAATGGCAAAACATCTAGAACAGCAGCTAAAACTGGAGTCACCACTTGGTTAAGTTTATGATAATTCACTGTCATCCTCCAAGACCCATCTGTTTTCTACACTGGCCAAATAGGAGAGTTGAATGGGAATGTAGTAGGAATCACCACCCCTGCATCCTTCAAGTCCTTGATGGTGGGACTAATCTCCTCAATCTTTCCAATAATCCAGTATTGCTTTGGATTTACTATTTTGCTAGGTAGAAGCAGTTCTAGCATCTACCTAGAATTCCTATTGTGGATTATTACAGATCTTTTGTAATTTTATTGTTTTTAATGGACTATCGAACATTGTATATCAAACACCCCTGTATACTTGTCTATTTTCTTTCTTAGTCTGTCCTCTTATAAATGGAACTTCTGTGCCATATACTAGGTTCCGAGCTACTAGCTGCACATTCCTATATATTGGGAGACTAGGCATCTTCTCCATCTCCCTCAGGCCCTATGATGAGATGTTCCTCATATATTAATGGGAGCAGAGGTGGAGAATGACTAGGGATGGCAGGTGCAGGCCTGGGGGAGCCTGTAGGTGAGTGGGGAAGTCCTCGGGGGGGGCACAGAGCCTGAGCCCCCCATTTCCACACCCACAACGGGCACACGGAGCTCTTGTTCATGGAGCTGCTGTGAAGCATGACTCACTTGGCATCAATCCTGAAATTATGATCATCTTATTAAAGTATCCCAAAGAGGAAAATCCCAGGAGCAATAGATCCCTCTCTCTAAGTGAGGCAGATGAAATGTGACAGAATGTGGGTATTTTCAGGGAATGAAGTGGGCTAGCAGGACACCAGCTGAGGGACTTGACAAGCTGCTGCCTTCTTCTGCCTCTCTAAAAGTTTGCTCCATCCAAAGGTTTAGCTCCAAAGGTGGGGGATGGGAGAGGGCTCTGCATGAATTGTAAATGACTTTCCAGTGCTTTCAATCTGCCCAGCAGATATTCTAATCCACTCATCCATGAAGAAGATTTTTAACAACAGCAGCTGTGCATGATGGATCACTCTTGCTGCTGTGGTTGTGTGTATTTTTGTTACTTGGTTTACTGATATCTGCCTCGGATCTCCTGGGATGAGCCTCATTGAGCCTCATCAAACTTCAATTCCTCTCCTCCCTGTTGAGCGGCCTGAAGCCCAAGACAATTTATACCCACCAAGCACTGGCTCTGCTGATTGAATATTGAATGTAATAAAAGAGCTGGGATGGTTCTGTCTACCCTGAAATTTATTGAAGTTTTTTAAAATCAAGTTTAATCAAAATTGACTGATTTTTTTGTTGCCATGTAACCACAACTTTGCAATTTATAAAGTATGGTTCCTTTACGTTTCCAAACAACAATCTGTGAAGACTTCGGGAGCGTGCCATGATTTCTAATTCTTTGCTTCATGGGGATGGAGGAGTAATTCTAAAGCAGTGCCCACAGATGGACATCAAGCATCCTGCATGCCTGGGTGGTATGGGTCAGCAGCTCCCCACCCACTGATCAACTGGGAAAAATCCTCAATTGACCTCTTTTCCACCAGCTTCCTTCCCCAACAAACATAACAATCAAGAAGCAAAGAATACTTAGGGGCTGTGGACACTCCTCATCTTTGGACAAGAAACAGTGGAGGCCCAGGAATTTTGTTTATAACCAAATCAATCATATCAAAATGCAATGAACAACCAGAGCCCAGGAATTCGAAGTCAGGTGGCATGGACTGAAGACTCCTGCTAGGCTGTGAATGGTCAGTTTTGTGATTTGACAGGTGTTTCTACCTCTTTAAGCCTCAACCTCATCCTTTGCAAAAAGGAAATAAAAGTAAAAATAGTAATTATATCTATCTTCAAAGTTGCTAGGAGAGTCCAGTGAACTCAGGTATATAAAACACTTAAAACTGAAAAAGGGAAAAAGAAAAGCTAAGCTGATGTGTGCAGAGAATTGTTGCTCTTGGTTCATGGCCTAACCAGCTGCCTGCCAGAGGTAGCATCCTGGCCTTGTTCCAACCACCACTTGCCTGCTGGGAACTGAGCACATCATCCACCTTCACTGGAAGCCCACCAACCATCAATGCAAAGCCCATTAAATTCAGGTGATATCTGTAGTCTGAATTGAGGGCTAGATGGGAGAGAAGCCTGTTGGTGGTCTTGCGGCTCACAGTTCTCTTCCTTTCTAAGTGGGGTCTTTGGTCACAGCACACCCCTGTGGACACATGCTAAATCCCTTCCCTTCCCCTGGCACCCTCACCCCAGGCCTTCCAAGGCACCTTATTCAGTGTGCCACACTCCAAAGTGCAGCTTAGCGATTTCTATGCCATTCCCTCACAGCCCCCAAGCCTGGGGACCACCGAGTTGATGTGGCTGTTTGAGTGTAAAGAGACACAGCTGTGAAGTCATCCAGATCCTACCTGGAAGGGCATCTTCCTTCTGATCCAACGTGTAGACTTTCCAGCAGACTGCACACTGTGCATCTCTACCTGGGGAACAGAAGGTCCGCAAACCTTACTGTGAATTATGCATCCCCAGGGGCTGGCTAGTTCTCCTTCTCTGATGGACATAACGACGGTCATTCCACTTCCTTTATCCATTTGGGAGGCCATCTGGGAGAACAGCAGGGTAGAAAGAATAGAGATTTACAGGCACAGCCCTGCAATACGTACATCCCCAGCTGCCGTGAACAGACGCCACCCTGGACACCCTGGGGGAAGAAGACCTGTCGAGAGGAATGTGGTCACTCAGGTAGCCCATTCCCCTCCTCTGGGCAAAGATGTGATTTGTGGAAGCTCCTCATTATTGTTTGAGTGAGCCCATCACAATTTGCCTATTTTTCCTCTGATGACTAGACAAAACCAGTGTCCCAACAGGAAGCTTCCATCAGTTTGCAGTGGTACCGCAGGGGCCTGCTCACCAATTGGAGACTCCAATTGGCAGTGTAATGTGCACATAATGCAGACATGGAAAGGGCACTGGGGTTCCCTGTGGCTTCAACTGTGTGTGCGCTTGAGTGTGCACATCTAAGAGGCGAGGCCCTGGGGCTGGGGGTAGCCAATGGAACGTGAGTCAGGGGCCAACGAGGATGGAGGGGAGCTCAAGGGAAGGTTGGTGCATAGCCACGGGGCTTTGCCTCTCACACAGCTCGGCCACATGCCCATTACCTGGGTTTCAGGTAACCGCCTGTCAGAGCCACCTGATGGGAATGACGCCTCACTGTGCACTGTGGTGCCCTCCCCGACATCACCCACCTGGGGGCTGCAGAATTAACAATCAGGCAGCTGGCAAAGCAAGCTAGGAATAAACCTCTTCCAGGCAGAGATACTCCATTTCCTTATTAGGAAACAAACCTGTGGTAAAATATAATCTTTTCATCTTTACATAAAATGAAAAAAAAAAAAAAAACAACCTATAGACCGTGTGTGAGTGAGTGTACCACATTCTGATGAAGAAACAAAATTCACAGCGGCTGGGCCAGGACAGTGGAATAACAAACTAGAGATAAAAAAGCATCTTCTACATTGGGGCATCCAGAAGTGGCGTGAGCATATACACAAGACCTTGGAAGCTCCCATGGTCCCCTCGGGGGTGAGTTTGACTGATTCCTGTTGGTCAGCGAGTGCTGGGATCCTGCAAGCAGCTTTGTAAAACCCCTTCTGCCTGGCCCACCCAGACCCTGCACCCTATGAACCCACCAGACCTTAGCCAGAAGCCGACCTTACAGGGAAGCAGGGCAGCTTACAACGCCCTGAAAAGGACCTGCAAGCCCAGATGACAGGGGGTGACCAGGCCCCTCCCTCGTCCTGGCTCAGAGCAGCCAAAGGAAACCTGACGGGTTCGTTTGAGGGACAGCATCCACTGCTCACACTCTCCCCACTTTGTCCTGTGAGCTAGTGAGACCATCTCAGAATGAAAAATAAAATCCAAATCGGTGCATGCCTTTTAAAGCTGGCCATCCCATCCTCTGAGAGGTTAACCCTTTGCCTGAACTGGACACTCAGATGGGCAGGAGCAGTTTCTGTCTGGGTTTTTCCTACTTGGTGAACTCCTAGAGCCCTGCATGTGGGATGTTTTTCTTCCTGATCTCAGTAAGTTTCCTGGCTGAGGCCCGGTGTCCTGCAGAATCCTCTCCTTGAGGACATAGCCTTGCAGGCAGTTGCCATAATAGTAGCAAGGATAATGACGACAGCTTCTGCTCTAGGAGAGTGTTCTAGTTTGCTAGCTGCTAGAATGAAACACACCAGAGATGGATTGGCTTTTAATAAAAGGGAATTTATTTCGTTAGTTCTTCCGAGGAAAGGCAGCTAACTTTCAACTGAGGCTCTTTCTTATGCGGGAAGGCACAAGGTGATCTCTGCTGGCCTTCTCTCTAGGCCTCTGGGTTCCAGCAACTTTTCCACAGGTGATTTCTTTCTACATCCCCAAAGGCCTGGGCTAAGCTGCAAGTGCTGAAATGAGGTATGCTGAGCTGCTTGGGCTGTGCTACCTTGAGCTCTCTCATTTAATCACCAGCCAGTTAAGTCAAACATCATTCATTGCAGCAGGCACACCTCCTAGCCGGCTGCAGATGTAATCAGCAACAGATGAGATTCACATGCCATTGGCTCATGTCCACAGCAATAGAACTAGGTGACTTCACCTAGCCAAGTTTACACCTGAATCTAACTACCACAGAGGGCGACCCAAACCCGGCTCCATTCTCATCTCCCAGGCCCTGGTGATTCCTTACTAATGGTGTCTTCTCCCTGCTCTGTCTGCAGAGTGACTACTCGAGTGACAC